>PVJL010021762.1:0-10225 GCA_004026885.1 Lyroderma lyra | reverse complement strand
AACAAATAACCCATGGACACAATCAATAGTTTAATGTTTATTTGGGGACGAGTGGGTTAGGGAGGGGAGAAAGGGGAGGGGGTGGGAGAGGAGTGGGGGAAGCTAAATATAAGGTGATGGAAAGAGAAGTCACATTAGGTGGTGAACTTATTATACAACAAGTTGACAATGCACTGTAGAATTGTATGCCTGAGACCTACGTAATCCTTGCTAACAGATGTCACCCCAATAAGTCTAACAATAAAAATGAATTAAAAAAAAAAAAAGAAAAAAATGGCCTTGCCTATTTGGTTATATGACAACTACATTTCATAATTTGAATGAGTTAAGTCTGTAGTTCCAAAGTTTTGATGCAAAAAATATTTAAAGCATGTGACACAATAAATACAATTTACTAAAAAAATTAATGTATTGGCAAAAGTATATTGAAGTTAACAATGGTTCAAGGTTCCCAACAGTTTCTGAATATATCAGTTGTTTTTTAAAAGTCCCTCTAAAGAGAAACAGGTACAATTAATAATCATTTGATGAGTCTTAGTTAAACATTTTTGTTGTGCTTACCAGAAATTCAGAAATTAAGTAAATATAAAAGTCATTTTACAAATTCTTTCACAATTAATTGTTCTCAACAAAATGGAAGAGGCACCTATCATGATGACAGATTATTAAAATTAAATATTACTGTGTTTTTTGGTAGTCAACTCAGAATGAATCCAAATAATTGTGAGAAACTGTTATTAAAAATAAACAAATTTCTTTTATTCCTGTTTAGACTCTTCAGTCCATTTTATGTGTCCATCTATAGCGGAAATAGAATTGATATTGAATACTCTTTCACTCCAATTTTCAGCCCCCCACAGAAGGCTATTCACCTGATTTTAAAATGCACTTCTGATAAAACATACTTTAATAATTTTATATAAAAAAATTAAATATATGTACATATTGCCAATTATTGTGTACCAATAAAATATTAAGAATAACTCAATCCTCAAGAAAAATTATAAAATTTAGAGCATTATGGTTAGAAAATAATTATAATTTTTATTTAATTAGGATAAAATTGTATAAAGAAAATGGAATTAAAATATAGGTTCAAGGAGTAAAAGAAATAATATAAAAATGGAACTGAAGCTTATTTACAAATTTTTTATTTAATCACTTTTAACCTAAGCATAGCATCTTTTCAGCATATATTTAGAAAAGTGTAAAAATCTTAGCATGCACTGAATAAATGTTCACAAAGTGAACACATAAAAACAGCACCCACATTAAGAATAAGAACATTACCAGTGCCCCAGAAAATTCTAGTACTCCTCCTATTTCTACTCTCCCCAAATTAACCACTATTCTGTTCCAACATCTTTCTTGAGATGGCATTGTTTCAATTTTATATAAATGGAATCATAAAGTATGTGGGGTTTTTTTTTTTCATCTTTTACTCAGCTGTGTTTGTGAAATTCATCCATATTTATATATTGTGAAAATGCATGGTAATGGGTACAGAACATTTATATTAACTATTAATTTCACAGTATGTGAGAAACTACTTTTTTGAATATACAAGGGCTGTCTGGAAAATATCGTCATATAATATAAAAAATGGAGGCATTTATGACTGGATTTTCTTTTCTTTTTTCGGATGGCCCTCATATTTAAACATGTAAAAAAAAATTGGTTATCAAGTCAAAATTATGCAAGGTTAGTTATTTAAAGTCCATGGACCTCAATTTTATCATAGGTAAAATAGGATTAAAATACTGTTTTAATCCCATTAAAATACTGTGAGGTTGTGTGTGGAAAGCACAGTTCCTGACACATATATATAAAAAGCAGTCATTGTTGTGATTGTTAAGAATTGTCTTCCAACTGGTCGTCCCAACTTCACTAACACTCTCTCCAAAATCCTTCTTACTGAACCCAAGTGATACAACTAAGACACATAAATGAACACGTCCCTCCCATGCTTATATGAACTTTGTTCTAGAACTTAAAGTATGTGCTCCAACCACTCCTGCATGACTTGCAATGACAACCTAGACCAGACCCCTATCAATACAATAGTCAGTATTGTTCAATTGTATGTAATTGAGTATTTATCGTGGCCACAGTGAATTAGACAGAGAACTCTAAAATGACTTGGACATAATCCCTTACCCTTGGGAGTACCCAGCCGATAGGGGAAGAAGAGAATAATCATACAATTGCACAAATATGCACACAAAAACATGTAAACAAAGTCTACATAGTACATGGTAGAAATTCATAAGGTAGCTGAACAACATTCATGTTGCTGAGCTGAAATACTTAGATTCTCAGGATGTGTAATTCATATAGCTGAAGCAAAGAGGGGGGATTCGAAATCAGCTGATAATTTAGAAAACACTGTATCATCATGAGACACAGTTTGGGGCCAGTGCTATACAGCCTTGCTTCTCAATGTGTAGTCTGAAGTACTGCAGCCTCAGCATCACCAAGCAGCTGGATAGAGCTACAGAATCTCATGGGTCACACCTGAACTTGTAAGTGAGGAAGTGAACTGTAACGAGATTCCCAGGTCATCTATACACACACTAAAACTGGAGAAGGCCCAGTATAGAGTGGCACCTCAGAAATACCCAGAGAGTTTTCTTAAATAAGAATGTCTATACTGGGGCCCCACCCCAAATCTACTAAGTCAGAATTGCTTACCCATGTTCATCAGATCTCATCCCAAACATCACTTTCTCTGGAAAGTCTTCCTGACCCACCTTCAGACCAGGCTAATTCTTCAAAGTACCCTTAGTTCTTATCATATTTTCTAACTAAATATTTGTTTATATTATTGTGGTTAACTGTCTCTTAAATTAGCAAATGCTCTATAAGAACAGCAACTATTTCTGGTTTTGCTCAGCATTACAACCCCAGTGCCCAGCAGAATTCTTGTCGTATGTTAAACATTCAATAAATTCATTCATTTATTCATTCATTTATTCATTTCACATATATCTACTGAGCACATACGATATCCTAAGTTCTTGACATATGAGTATATCAGTGAATGAAAAAAGGATACCTGAAGGATGTGACAGATAATAAATGTGTTGTTCTATTTCTAACAAGGAGAAAATATTAATATTAAAAATGAAAAATAAAGATATAATGTACTATGTTACAGAGATATGTGTCATAAAAAAATACAGATGAAGGCAGGGTAAGAGGAATTGGAAGCACTGGTGGGTATGGGGCAAGTTATCAATTTAAATAGGGTGGTAAAGGCAAGCATCATGCAAAGTAACATCTGTAGGAAACTTGGAAGGCATTACTTAGCCCACAGATATCTCAAAAAGAGCATGCCAGACTAGAGGAACCATTTGGGAAAGGAGGGAGTCAGAGATGACTACACATAGTTACTGAAGATCAGACTGTGTATTCTTGTACCTGAGTGTAACAACTTTGTCTTTCATACTGTGAGAAACATGAAGCCATTGCAGGAATTCAAGCAGCAGAGTGATACAACTTTTTAAAGGAAACATTCTGGTTACTGTGTTGAGAACACATTAAAAGGGATGAAGAATAAAAGCAGTGAGAAAAATCAAGAAAATATTACAGCAAATCAGGTGAGAAATAATGGTAATGATGATGGTTTTGGACCAGGGGGTTAGCAGTGGCATTGAAGAGAACTGGTGCAGATTCTAGAATATTTTTTTTTCACTACATATTCACTATATGTTCACTATATATATTTACTATATAGTCAGTATAAATATTCAATCTATATATTCACTATATATGTGGCTGGACAATTAATTTCGATAACTCATCCTAGAAAAAGTACACACGTCATTGCTGAATATCACTAGTCACCTTCAAAGTACTCCCCTTGGGAAGCTATGCACTGATGCCAGTGCCTAGTCTACCCTTCAAAGAAATTTTGGAACTCTTTTTCTGGGATGGCCATCACAGCTGTGGTCATCCCCTAAATCTGACAATTAAGTTTGCAAACTTGCCACTGAGCACTTAAACGTTATGACACCTTCCAGAGTTGTTCGTACAGTGCTGCAGTGCAAACGTAAGTGCACAGTGCCAAGTTCGCAAATTTAATTGTCAGATTTGGTTACGATGACAGCTCTGATGGCCATTCCGGGAAGAGTTCCAAAATTGCTTTGAAGGGTGCTGGCATTGGTGCATAGCTTCCCAAGGGGAGTACTTCAAAGGTGACCATAGTGATACTCAGCAGTGAGGTATGTAGCACTTTTCCTAGGATGAGTTTGGGAAATTAATTGACTGAACTCGTATATAGCTGTAATCAAAAGACATGGTGAATGTTTAAATTAAAAAATTTGCTACAGTAAAAGACAAATTATTTGAATTAAGGGGGAGTATCTTGAGGGGGACTAATGGCAATGTGTCTTTTTACTGTAATAAACTTTTTTATTTAAACATTACCTATATATTTTTATCACACCTTGAATCAATTCAGGTCACACATCGTTTCTGGTATGGCAATTTCTGTCAAATAAAAACATTATAGTGTATCCTTATCCACCTTATTCATTGGATCTGGCACCATGCAACATCTGGCTTTTCCCCAGAGTCAAAATGACCATGAAAGGCAAATCTTTTGAATTGATTCAGGACATTGAGGCAGCCATGACAGTGCAACTAAAGACACTCGCAAAAGAGGACTTCCAGAACTGCTGCAGAAAGTGGCGAGACAATGGGATAAGTGTGTTCGAAGCAAGGAAGGTATTTTGAGGGGGAATTAATGGCAATGTGTCTTTTACTGTAATAAATTCTTTTATTTAAACATTCACTGTATCTTTTTATCACACCTCGTATTATTCTATTGGGTTGTCTACATATGTCTATTTCTTACTGATTTGCAGAAATTCTTTCTATTTTGAGAATAAGACCTCTGCCAACTGCATGTATTGCAAATATCTTCTCTAACTATGTGGTTTGCCTTTTTACTGTATTCATAGTGTCTTCTCATGATTAGAATTTTTTAATTTCAATGTAATCTATTTTATTAATATTTTCATTTACGATGAATGCCCATGTCTCTTATTGAAAAATCTTTCCTCATGACAAGATTGTGTTACCCTTCAGAAATTTTATTAGTTTCCTATTAATATTTAGTTTTACTATCGAACTGGACTTAATTATGGTATAAGATAGGGGTCAACTTTCATTTTTTCCCATATAAATATTTAATTGAATTAACATCATCTATTGAAAACACAGTATTTTTACTTCTCTTTCCTACTGTAACTTTTATCAAAAATAAATTGTTCATGTTTGGGTGTGTTCAGTTCTGGATCCTCCACTGGTCTATCACCAATTATTATAGCTATTATTCAGTAGCACAAGTTGTCCATGCTTTTCCGCTGCTTTAAGAGAATTTTGAATATTCTTGGCCTTTTTATTCCCATATAAATTTTAGAATCAGATTATTAGATTTCACAACAAAAAACACTTAGATAGGGTTGTAATTTAAAGCTATAATTTTTTAAATAATCTATTACAACCTGTACCCTCTAATCAATGAACGTAGTGCATACATCTATTTTTTTGTCTTTAATTTCTATCAATAATGTTTTACAGATTTGTATGTAGACACCTTACATGTCTTTCATTAGACTCACATACCCAGGAATTTTATGTTTTTAATACTACCGAAAACAGTCACTTTTAGTACTTATATACATTTTCTAACTTCATTCTGTAATATAGAAATATCTAAAAATGTATATGTCAATCTTGTATCCAGAAAACTTGCTAAACTTATTAATCACATAGCTTATCAATAGAATGATTTGGGTTTTCAATGTATACATGTATAATCATATTGTCTGAAAATAACAGTGCTTTCATGTCTTTGTAGCTTTCAGTTTTTCTTGCCAAAAAACAATGTTGAATGGAAGAAAGGTTTTCCTGTCTCATTTCTAACTCAGAAAAGCTCTCAACAGTTCTTATTTAAGTATGATACTTGCTGTAGGCTTTTTGTAGAGGTTCATAATCAGATTAGGGAATTTCCCCTCTATTCAGAGCTTGCTAAAGTTTTTTTTAAAATCATGTGGAATTATGTCAAATTATTTTTCTGTATCTATATTTCTTTTATTATGTTAATATGGTAAATCACACTAATTGATTTGCAAATGTTGAACCAATCTTTCATTTCTAGGTTAAAGTCTATTTGATCATGATATAATATTGCCAGGTTCAGTTTGCTAATATTGTTTTAGGATTTTGGTATTTATGTTTATGAATGAGACTGGCCTGATATTTGCCTTATATTGACCTTGTCAGGTGTTAAATTTATGCTGGCCTCATAAACACATTGGAATTCAGTCAGCATTTTTTTATTCTCTGGAAAATTTTGTGTAAGTTAATATCCAAAATTTATAAAAAAAACTGATACTACTCAACACACACACAAAAACAAAACATCCGGGAGCTCCCTGGTGGTGTAGTGGCTGAAGGCTTCGGCGCTGGCGCTGTCAGTGCTGCGGCCTGGGTTCAATTCCCGGCCAGGGAGCTACCCACGTACCAAAAAGTAAAAAAACAAAACAAAACAAAACAAAACATCCAATTGAAAAATGTGCAGAAGACATGAATAGACATTTCCCCAAAGAGGACATACGCATGGCCAATAGACATCTAAAAAGGTGCTCAATATCACTAATAATCAGAAAAATTCAAATTAAAACCACAAAGAGATATACTGGGCACCTAAAATATGCAGTAGGACTGAATTTGGTTTTGGAGAGTTTACTTTACTAGTTCATCTTTGTTTTTCTATCCAGGTGTCTCCCAGTAAAAGGAGAGAATAAATTGCAGGTCCACTGCTCTTTCCTCCTTTTTTATAATTTTTATATTTAATCAGCAAAATGGGATATCACATCGCACCTGTCAGGATGGCTCTCATCAACAAATCAACAAACAAATGTTGGAGAGGATGCTAAGAAAGGGAAAATTTGTGTACTGTTGATGAGATTGCAAATTGGTGTAGCCACTATAGAAAACACTATGGAGGTTCCTCAAAAAATTAAGAATAGAATCACCATATGACCTAGCAATCCCTCTTCTGAGTATCTACCGCAAAAAAATCTGAAAACATTTATCCATAAAGATATATGAATCCTTATGTTCATTGCAACATTACTTACAGTGGTCAAGACATTAATAGATTATTGGATAAAGACGTCCTTTGATAGATGATGGGATAAAGATGTGGTAGGAAATGCAATGGAATGTTACTCAAACATAAGATGAAATACTGCTACTTGTGACAATATGGATGGATCTTGAGATCATCATGCTAAGCAAAATAAGTTAGACAGAAAAAGTTGAAAACCATATGACTTCACTCATATGTGAGATATAAAACTGGAAGCAACAAAGGAACAAGACAAACAAAACTCCTACAGTGTAGTGATTATCAGAGATTGTGAGGGGAGGGGGTGGTAGAAGAGGGAAAAGAAGGACCAATATATGGGGATAAAAGGAGAACTAACTCTGGGTGGTGAACACACACAAAGCAAAATATGGATGATGTGTTATAGAAATGTACGCTTGAAACATATAATTTTGCTAACCAATGTCACCCCAAAAATGTAATAAAAATTTATTTTATTTTATTTTTTTTTTTTTTTTGCATTTTGGTATGTGGGTAGCTCCCTGACTGGGAATCGAACCCAGGTCGCAGCACTGACAACGCCAGCGCCGAAGCCTTAAGCCACTACACCATCAGGGAACTCCCTAAAAATTTATTTTAAAAAGCAGTAGATGCAAACTGTCAAAAAATAAATGAATTAGAGAAAAAATTATTGTAATTTTTTTTAAAAGTTGAAAAGATTATGTGCTTTGGGTTTTTTTTTAATGAAATTTTAAGTTACTTTTTTAAAAACAGTACTAAAATAAAATGACACAAATCAGAGAAAATTTTAAAGAATGCTAAAGCACCACTTCCTATGACATCTGCAGTAAATGCTGTGGTATGCTGCCAAGACCCCACTCTAGAACCATGATATTTATTTCCCTATCTTCCAGGATGTTGGCTATTGACTGTTTAACAAGAGTTTCCTTTTGGAAATTGCCTTTGAGAGAAGAAAGCCACCTACCAGAAGTTTCACTCCATCTTTAAATATAAATGTTATTTAGCGGCTGGTTAATGTGGGGACACAAGTTTGGCCTCCCTGCCTCAAACTGGGACAGCTCTCAAAGGCCATCCCAGCATTAGAGCTCCTCATAAGATCAGCTCAGGCCTCTTTTGCAACGTTACTGCAGTTCAATTTCTCCTTTGGCCCAATCCTGCTTTCTTTACTCCTTTACATATCTTGTGCCCAAGAGCTCTAACGAGTAAACTTTCTAAGCACACATATCTGTCTTTGAGCCCTTCGCCCCCGCCCCAAGGGATTTGATCTAAGAAATTCATCCTAGGAGGCAGACTCTAAAATGGAATGTTGGACCTGGATCACCAGTTGGCCAACTGACGATGAGAGCCCCATCACTGGGACTAGATGGATTATTGATAGCCCCTCACATGCTATAACAGTCCCATTCCTATCACTTTCACCAATGGCAAACTGGTGGAAAATAATCCAGTGGTGTGGGCAATATCTCAGGTATTTAAGAATTCTGGAGGATTCAGTACTGAAGATTATAATGAAAGAGTAAGCATAATTAACTATTATTAAGGCAAAGTATAAAAGACAAAGGGCTTCCTCGGCAGCAGATAAATGAGCTCTAATCTTTTCCTGCAAAAAAACAAGCAAAGCTAAGTATCAGATTCAATACTAGGGAGTTCCCTGGTGGTGTAGTGGCTAAGGCTTCGACGCTGTCAACACTGTGGCCTGGGTTCGATTCCCAGCCAGGGAAATACCCACATTTAAAAAAAAAAAAAAATCCAGTACTTAACTATGAGGTAGCATATTTCTAGAAAATGCTGTGTTTACAGTCCCACTAGTTCTGCCATTCCAAGGTCAGAGCCTAGATGAGGAAGATTAGGACCATGAAATGTGAAATAGGAACATTTGGGTTGATGCATTAAAAAAAGTTGTAATCCTTAGGTTTTGCAACACCCTCTGGACCTACACAAGCAGCATACTTATCTGTTAAAGGCTAATGTTTCACTCATTCTTAGAGATGATTCAGATCCATCACCTTGAAAGACAATATGTGCCCTTCTCAGGATTCACCCCCACTTCCTTCTCTGGTTAACAATCCAATTTAAAGGTCAAGTCACAACATAACCCAACAAAGAAAGTTCTGGGCCTGTGGAAGGAGATAAGAAAAAAATAGGCAGATGAAGTTGTAGGGCCTAGAAAACATATACCAGTGGGAGCTGGGACAGTAGGACTAGATTCTGATGGTGCTGGATCAAGAGAGTGTAAAGCATGAATTTTCATAAGGGAGGGTCCGTTGATATGGAAACATTCTCCTCTGATATAGGATTTAACACTCTGGCAAGGATCTAGTAACAGAGTAAACACCTCCTAATGGCTCTTGGAAGTCTAAATAAAAGCTATGGTCCACACAAAGTAAAATAGAAATGCCAGGACTGCCATGGCAGGTGTGGAAGAAAAAATGAATAGGTTTGGGGAAACAGGCATTCTAGAGTGGATCGAGTACCTAAAGTTGGAGAACCCACGAGGGGACCATATTCCATGGGGTTGTGTAAAGAACATGATAAGGAATATGCTGGTTCGGGGGACACCAGAGTTACTGAAAAGCTCAGTGGTGGCTGTTCTCTCTAGGCCAAGAACTTCTCTCCCTGAAAGCAATTTAGAGATGATAGTGTCCAGTAGGAATAATAGGGATGGTAATAGAGGCCAAGTGGTGGTGATGCTGGAACCATCAGAAGCAAGTTGGGGGCTTTTACAATAGCATTATGAGCTGGCAATCACTCACAAGGAGCTATGAAGAAGGTTCAAAGAATGTGGCATTTCTAAGGGAAAGAGATGGGCAGCTAAAAGTATATTTCTTAATTTTATACAACAAAAAGAAATCATGAACGGATAATCAAGGCACTTAGGGAACCTGTCCCAGCAAAAGGCCAGTTTATAGATAAAAAAATCAATGACTAAAAGAGAAGTTGGGTCCATATGAGAAAGATCCTTGGAACAGAACAGCGAGTGTATGTGGTAGTCCTCCTTAAAAGGACCTATAGCCATTTACTCAGGTGACCGTAAACTCGTGAAAACTAACACCCACAATTTTTGAGAATTTTTGGACACGGGGT
>PVJL010021761.1:0-10153 GCA_004026885.1 Lyroderma lyra | reverse complement strand
CTTCTCCCATGAGGAAATACAAATGGCCAGCAGACATATGAAAAAATGCTCATCCTCATTAGCTATCAGGGAAATGCAAATCAAAACCACAATGAGATACCACCTCACACCTGTGAGAATGGCTATTATCAACAAGACAAGGAATAACAAGTGCTGGAGAGGATGTGGAGAAAAAGGAACTCTGGTACACTGCTG
Organism: Lyroderma lyra; assembly: GCA_004026885.1. NCBI lineage: Eukaryota > Metazoa > Chordata > Mammalia > Chiroptera > Megadermatidae > Lyroderma > Lyroderma lyra. Next base: position 9,958 of record PVJL010021761.1, on the reverse strand, counting down.
GTGGAAGTGCAAACTGGAACAACCACAGTGGAAGGCAGTGTGGAGGTTCCTCAGAAAATTGGGAATGGAGCTACCATTTGACCCAGCAATCCCCCTTCTGGGGATCTACCCAAAGAACTTGAAAACCTTTGTCCGCAAAGACTTATATACCCCAAAGTTCATTGCAGCACTGTTCACAGTGGCCAAAACATGGAAACAACCAAAGGTCCCTGTGACAGATGACTGGATAAAGAAGTTGTGGTACATATACACAATGGAATATTACTCAGCAGTAAGAAATGATGAAATATTGCCATTTGCAACAAAATGGATGAACCTGGAGATCATCATGCTAAGTGAAATAAGCCAGACAGAAAAAACAAAGAACTGCATGATTTCACTCATATGTGGAATATGAAACTGAAAGCAAAGAAAAAAAGAAATGAACAAACAAATAACCCATGGACACAATCAATAGTTTAATGTTTATTTGGGGAAGAGTGGGTTAGGGAGGGGAGAAAGGGGAGGGGGTGGGGGAGGAGGAGGGGAAGCTAAATATAAGGTGATCAAAGAGAAGTCACATTAGGTGGTGAACTTCTTATACATCAAGCTGACAATGCACTGTAGACTTGTATGCCTGAAACCTATGTAATCCTTGCTAACAGATGTCACCCCAAAAAGTCTAACAATAAAAATGAATTTTAAAACTTTTCTTCCAATGTTTTAGACATAAAATATACAACGAGCTTTATATAAGGCAGGCCTCACCATCCTGTGGCCTAGGATGGCTTTGAATGTAGCCCAATACAAATAGTTAAAATGTAATATTTTGTGGCATTTTTTTGTTATAGCTTATGAGCTATTGTTAGTACTAGTGTAGTTTTTGTGTTACCCAAGACAATTCTGTTTCCAATGTGGCCCAGGGAAGCCAAAGTGTTAGATACCACTCACGTAAACGGTTGTCCTTTAGTGAAAGTGATAATTCAAAACACCTGTTTAACTCAACACTTCTATTCTACTCAAAGTTCTGTGAGTCCTTTGCTTGTTGGTAAATTCTGATTTTTCTTTTGCTTTTTTTTAGGAAAATTCTAAAAGATGACACACTTATTTTTTTGAAATTTGATTCTCCACAGTAATAGTGCCAGGTTTTAATTAAAATTGAAAGTTCAAATAAAGTCAGATGTTAAATGAAATCCAGCATAGTGATTGTTTTTATGTGTCCCACATTTTCTCAAGAAGGAACTGTGAATTTCTACAGATGATAATGATTAGACAGCAAAAGAGTTAATACAAATAAATTTGAGGGTGATAGCAGGTACCAAGATTACTGAGCTGAATTAGCTACAAGTAAAAGAACTCATATGGCTACTGCTGTGTATACAGTGAGCCTGATCTCGGAAAACAAGCTTACCTGAGCTTGGCTTGCTGCAAGGAAAAGTTTACTGTGGCCCAATTCTACCTGTGATTTTTTTTACAGGTGATTACATCTTTATATTGAAGAATGTGTCTGTACCTTTTCTGTATAAGAAGAGCTAACCCAAAGTTCAGGGCAAATGTGTGCCTTGGAACCTGCTACATTAATCTGCCATGCCCATACTTCTCGCTTTGACTAAAACTTTTCAACTGGGATTTTCAGATCCCTCATGAACTTTTCACATTCTGTCAATAGTCAGGGGCATCCAGTAAGCAGAAGAGAAGACATTACATGACTAACTGTTGCTGGTTCCACAAATTAAATATAACCTTTTAATTTTGTTGATGTTCATAAAAATCTCTTCAATGATTGGAGGTCGGAGGGCAAGATGGTGACAGGAGAGGAGGGCTCTAAAGCCTCTTTCAGAAAACACAATTGAACGGCCCCCAGGATCCAAGAAAGAGGACACTGAGTGACAAAAACAGCAGCTGAGAAATCCATGTATTGCAAATAAACACGTGAAGGTTTGAGAGAAGGGGGCGAATTGGAGAGAGGGGAGGGATCAAAGACAGATCGCAACAGAACCCGATCGTGGGAGACCATCCAAAAGCAGTGCAGTGCATGGGAGGGGGAGAGGACAAGAGGTGACAAGAGGAAAAGCCCTAGCAAAGTGGCAGAACACTGGGAGTCATTGGGGAGCTGGGCTGGTAAGATAGAATTTGGAGCAGCGACTTGGAGACAGAGATTGGGAGCCAGCCTCTGTAACTTTTGAGTGTTAGCAGGGCAGAGTAAGGACACTGAACTGCAGAGACTACATTGTGGCTTTAGGATCTCTTGGGAAACACAACGCAGGCACGAATGGCTCCTGCGCAAGCCTAGGGTTCCTGGTCGCAGTCTGCAGTTCCTAGTTGTGGCCCACTGCGGGGGTAGAGGGCTGCCATGCGGACAGCGCACGACCCCTGCACTAGGCTGCGGCTTCCATTCCTGCTCGCTGTGAAGGTTGACCTCCTGCTGGCGCTGCTCCTGAGGCTCCTGCTTGGGGATGCAATTCCCATCCCGCCCGCTGCAAAGACAAACTGGCTCCCTTTCTACCACGCTGTCAAAACAACAGCATCAGACTTGTCTGCATGCCTGCTCACATGCCCCTGGCTCCTAAAAGCACTTCGAGTCCACAGTCTCTGCCCCAACATTTGGTCACTGGAGCAGACCTGGAAAGAATGGCGGTTATTATAGCATTCGCCCCAGCCAGCAGGAGCAGCCTCGGCCCGCATCACCCAGATTCCCCAGTATAGGGCAGAAGGAGGAGATGTCCCAGTGTGCCTTTTCTTGGCATTTTTCCCTTCCTACAGCCTCCCCAACCAACTAAATGCAGGAGCCGAAGGGACCATGACAGATGCACACTGCCTCCAAATGTAGCAGGAAACCAGAAATAAGAAATAGACAAAGCCTCTCTCCCAAAACTTGACCCCCACAGGACCACCTTGGGTCTGCCCTACACCAAGACTCCACAATAGTACCACTCTGGGCTTTGGTGCACGACTACTGAACATAACGCCCTCATGTCAATGAGGAAGTACCCAGCATACCGGATGAATTTCGTAAAACTAAAACTCCTCAAAAATTCAGGAAATTTATCAAGACAGCATCTTAGATCTAGAACTTTCTGGAATAAGTGACAAAGAATTTCATGTAGCTGTTCTAATGGCTCTAAGAGAAATGAAAACATAGCGGTGGAGAACCATGGCTGAGATAAACACATAAAAAAGGTGATGAATGATGTAAAAAAAATACTCCATGAACAAATGAACAATTTAACAAAGAAATTCAAACCCTAAGGAAGATTGATATAGAAATGTGAGAGATAAATTATACAATAAAATAAGTGAGGAAAAAAAGACTGACAGGAAACAGGGCCAACCACATGGAGGAAATAATTAGTGATATTGAAGATGAGAACATAGAAACAGCTAAGAAAGAGGAATGGAGGGAATATAGAAGCAAAAGGATTGAAAGAATTCTCCAAGAACTATCTGACTCCATGAGACAAAACAACATCAGGATAATAGGAATCGAAGAAGGGTTAGAGCATTCTACACAGAGCACACTCAAACAAAGAGTAGTTGAGAAATTTCCAAACCTATGGAAAGATCTGGAACCCCAATTTCAAGAAGAACTCAGGTCCCCTGGATACCTGAACCCTAACAGATCTTCTCCAAGACACATGGTACTAAAGATATCCAAAAGTAAAGAGAAAGAGATGATTCTCAAGGCAACCAGGGAAACAAGAACTATAACTTTTAGAGGAAAACCCATCAGTATGGCATCGTAGCTCTCAGCAAAAATGCAGCAAGCCAGAAGAGGGTGGAATCCAATATATAAAAATTGTAAAGGTGGTAACTTATAGCCAAGAATCATTTATCCAGCAAAATTAATTTTCAGATATGCAGGTGGAATAAAGACTTTCTCAGACACACAGAAGCTGAGGGAATTTGCCAGGACAAAGCCAGCACTCCAAGAAATACTGAAGGAGTCTCTGTGACCTGAAACAAAACATCAAGAAAAATGGAACAATGTTGGGGCAACTGGAAAGAAACAAAAATAAAACAAATCAAACAAAGAAATAAGTAATGGTCACAGGAAATCCTCCTATATCGATCATCACTCTAAATGTTAATGGATTGAATTCACCAATAAAAAGACACACAGTACCAGACTAGATTATAACACAGAATCTATCTATGTGCTGTCTCAAAGAAACACACCTCAGCCATAAGGACAAACACAGACTCACTGAGAAAGGATGGGAAACAATACTTCAACCAAATGGTAACCAGAGAAAAGCAGGAGTTGCCATACTTCTACCTAATGAAATATACTTCAGGTTAAAAGGGATAGTAAAAGACAAGGACGGACATTACATAATGATAAAAGGCACAATACAACAACAATAGTACTTGACACTAATTAATATATATGCTCCTAACCAGGATGCACCCAAATAGACAAAGAAACTACTAACAGATTTGAAAGGAGAAACTGATGAATACACAATCATGGTGGGAGACTTAAACACCGCACTAACAGCCATGGACTGGTCATCCAAACAGAAAATATATAAGAAAACATCAGCACTGAATGACACATTACAGCAATTGGCATAATTGATATTTGCAGGACATTTCATCCAGAAAAAGGAGACTATTCGTTCTTTTGTAGTGCACATGGAACATTCTCAAAGATATCCCACATGCTGGGACGCAAAAGGAGCCTCAGCAAATTCAAGAAGATTGAAATTATACCATGTGTTTCCTCAGACCACCATGCTTTGAAATTGGAGATCATGTGTTAAAGGAAACCAGAAAAAAACACATATATATGGAGATGAAGAATAGCTCATTTAAAAAGGATTGGATAAAAGAACAATAAAAGATGAGATTAAAAAATATATACAAATTACTGACAATGAAAACACAACATACCAGAATTAGTGGGACACAGCGAAAGCAATGATAAGGGGGATATTTATGTCAATACAGACCTATCTTAAGTAACAAGAAAAATCACAAGGAAACAACTTAACATACAATCTTTAAAAACTACAAATAGAAAAGCACACAAAACCCAAAGTCAGCAGAAGATAAGAAATAATAAAATGTAAAGCCGAGCTATACCAATTAGAGAACAGGAGGACAATAGAAAAAATGAATATTACAATGCTGGTTCTTTGAGAAAGTCAACAAAATTGACAAAACCTTGGCAAGACTAATCAAAGGATGAAAAGAAAGGACACAAATATCCAAAATTAGAAATGAAAGGGGAGAAATAATCACTGATACCACAGAATTACAAAGGATTATAAGAAAATATTATGAAGAACTTTTTTCCACTGAATATAACAACCTAGAACAAATGGACAAGTTTCTAAAAACTTATAGCCTACCAAGCCTTACCCAAAAGAACTGGATAATCTAAATAAATCATTTGATAGAGAAGAGATTAAAATAACTATCCATCATCTCCCTAAAAGCAAAAGCCCTCGAGCAGATGGTTTCACCAATGAGTTCTAGCAAGCATTCAAAGAAGAATTAATGCATGTCCTTCTCAGACTCCTTCAAAACAATGAAGAGGAAAAAATACTTCCTAAATCATTCTATGAGGCCAATGTTACCCTAACATCAAGGTCTGGCATACACAATACCACAAAAAGGATACTATCGACCCATATCTGTGATGAACACAGATGCAAAAATCCTACACAAAATATTAGGAAACAGAATACAACAATGCATCCAAAGATCATACATCATGATCAAGTAAGATTTACCCTGGGAGCACAAGGATGGTTCAAATACGATAATCAATCAATGTGATACACCACATAAACAAAATCAAAGATAAAGAGTATAGGGTCATTTCAATTGATATAGAAAAAGTTTTCAATAAGATACAACATCCATTTATGATCCAAACACTAAATAAGGTAATTATAGAAGGAAAGTATCTCAACATAATAAAGACCATCCATGACATGCTCTCAGCTAACATCATACTATATGCAGAAGAGCTGAAGCCTATTCCCCTAAATTCAGGAACAACACAGGGATGCCTCCTGTCACCATTGCTATTTAATAAACTACTGGAAGTTTTAGCCACAGTGATCAGGCATGAGAAAAAAAATGAAAGGTATCTAAATTAGGAAAGAAAAGGTTAAATTGTCACTATGTGCATTTGACATGCTTCTTTATATAAAAAATTCCAAAGATTCCACCAGGAAACTATTAGAAACAATAAACAAATATAGTAAGGTCGCATGATATAAAATCAATGGAACAAAATAAAAAACATTCCTATATAAAAACAACGAATCCACCGGAAAAAAGAATGAGAGACATAATTCCCTTTGCTATCATACAAAATATATGAAACGCATGGTAATTAACTTACCAAAGAACGTGTCAGACTTATACCTATTGGTGTTTTGTAATATAAATTGAAGTCAGGAAATGTAATGTCACCCGCCTTGTTCTTTTTATGTAGTATTGCTTTGGAAATTTGAGGTATTTTATGGTTCCATGTCAATCAAATAATTCTTTTGTCTAGTTCACAAATGTATGAGATTGTGGCATTTTAATGGGTATTACATTAAATCTGTATATTGCTTTGGGCAGAATGATCATTTTAACAATGTTAATTCATCCTATCCATGAACAGGGCACATTTTTCCACCTCTTAAAGCCTAGTACAGGGGTTGTTCGCTGTCCGCTTGGCAGCTGGCTAGCCCCCGCAGTGGGCCACATTAAGGAACTGCAGGCTGCGATGAGAAACCCCAGGCCTGCGCAGGAGCCCTTTGTGAATGCATTGTGTTTCCCAAGAGATCCTAGAGCCACAATGTCGTCTCTGCAGTACAATGTCCTTACTCTGCCCTGCTAACACTCAAAAGTTACAAAGGCTGGCTCCCAAGCTCTGTCCCCAACACACCGCTCCAAATCAGCTCCCCATCCCAGCTCCCCAACGACTCCCACTGTTCTGCCACTTTGTTAGGGCTTTTCCTCCTATCACCTCTTGTCCTCTCCCCCTCCCATGCAATACACTGCACCTGGATGGTTACCCACGATCGGGTCCTTTTTCGATCTGTCTTTGATCCTTCCCCTATCTCCAACTCGCCTCCTTCTCTCCAACTTTCAGGTGTTTACTTGCAATACGTGGATTTCTCAGCTGCTGTTTTTGTCACTCAGAGTCCTCTTTCTTGGATCCTTGGGGCCATCTAGTTTGTTTTCTGGGAGAGGCTTTAGGGACCTCCTCTCCATTCACCATCTTGCCCTCCGACCTCCAAGCATTGAAGAGATTTTTATGAACATCAACAAAATTAAAAGGTTATATTTAATTTGTGGAAGCAGCAACACTTAATCATGTAATGTCTTCTCTTCTGGTTATTGGATGCCCCTGACTATTCACAGAATGTGAACAGTTCATGAGGGATCTGAAAATCCAAGTTGGAAAGTTTTATTCAAAGCGAGAAGTATGGGCATGGCAGATTAATGTAGCAGGTTCCAAGGCACACAATTGCCCTGAACTTTGGGTTAGCTCTTCTTATACAGAAAATGTACAGGCAGATTCTTCATTATCAAGATGTGGTCACCTGTAAAAAATCACAGGTGGAATCGGGCCACAGTAAACTTTTGCTTGCAGCTAGCCAAGCTCAGGTAAGCTCGTTTTCCAAGATCAGGCTCACTGTAGTCAGAGAAGTAGCCATATGAGTTCTTTTATTTTTTAGCTAACTAAGCTCAGCTAAACTAGGTTCCTGCTAGCCCCCTCAAGTTTCTTTGTATTAACTCTTTTGCTGTCTAAACATTATCATCTGCACAAATTTACAGTTCCTTCTTGAGAACATGTGGGACACACAAAAACAATCACAATGCTGGATTTCATTTAACATCAAACTTTATTTCAACTTTCAAATTTAATTAAAACCTGGCACTATTACTGTGTAGAATCAAATTTCAATAAAATAAGTGTGTCAACTTTTAGAATTTTCCTAAGAAAAAGCAAAAGACAAATCACGATTTACCAAGCAAAGGACTAACCGAACTTGGAGTAGAATAGAAGTGTTGAGTTAAACAGATGTTTTGAATTATCAATTTCACTAAAGGGCAATGGTTTACTTGAGTGGTATCTAACACTTTGGCTTCCCTGGGCCACATTGGAAATAGAATTGTCTTGGGTAATACATAAAATCCACTAGTACTAACAATAGCTCCTAAGCTATAACAAAAAAATGCCACAAAATATTCCATTTTAAGTATTTGTATTGGGCTACATTCAAAGGCATCCTGGGCACAGGTTGGTTAGGCCTGCCTTATATGAAGCTCGTTGGATATTTTACTTCTAAAACATTAGAAGAAAATTTTTAAAATTCATTTTTATTGTTAGACTTATTGGGGTGACATCTGTTAGCAAGGATAATATAGGATTCAGGCATACAATTCTACAGTGCATTGTCAACTTATTGTATAATATGTTCACCACCCAGTGTTAGTTCTCTTTCCGTCACCTTATATTGAGCTTCCCCTCCATCCTCCGACATCCCATCCTCTTTTTCCCTCACTAACCCACTCATTCCCAAATAAGCATTGAACTATTGATTATGTTCATGGGTAGGTTGGTTGTTTGTTCATTTCTTATCTCTTTGTGCCTTTCAGTTTTATATTCCGCATATGAGTGAAGTCATACAGTTCTTTGTTTTTTCTGTCTGACTTATTTCATTAAGTATGATGATCTTAAGGTCCATCCATTTTGTTCGAAATAACACTATTTCATGATTTCTTTTTTTTGTTTTGCCTTTTTTTGTTTTTTGTGCGTAGCTCTCTACATGGGAGTTGAACCCAGGCCGCAGCACTGATAGCACACCGGCCTTAAGTCACTACACCACCAGAGAACGCTCTCATGTTTTCATACAGATGAGTGATATTCCGTTGTGTATATGTACCACAGCTTCTTTATCCAGTCCTCTGTCGCATGGCACTTTGGTTGTTTCCTTGTTATGTGCACTGTGAACAGCGCTGCAATGAACATTGGGGTACATAAGTATTTCTGGACAAAGGTTTTCAGGTTTTTTGGGTAGACCCCCAGAAGAGGGATTGCTGTGTAAAATGGGAACTCCATTCCCAGTTTTGTGAGGAAACTCCACACTGCCTTCCACAGTGGTTGTACCAGTTTTCATTCCCACTAGAAGTGTAGCAGAGTCCCTTTTACTCCACATCCTCTCCAGCACTTGTTATTTCTTGTCTTGTTGATAATAGGCATTCTAACAGGTGTGAGGTGATACCTCATTGTGATTTGATTTGCATTTCCCAGATAGCTAATGAAGTTTAGCAGTTTTTCACATGTCTGCTGGCCATTTGTACTTCTCCGTGGGAGAAGTGCCTGTTTAGTTCTGCTGCCCAGTTTATAATTGTGTTGTTTGTTTTTATTGTTATTAAGTCTTATTAGTTCTTTATATATATTTTAGATATTGGACACTTATCTAATGTATTATTTGCAAATATTTTCTCCCATTCAGTTGGCTGCCTCTTGCCTTGTTCATGGTTTCTTTTCCTGTGCAGAAGCTTTTTAGTTTGATAAAATCCCATTCATTTATTTTTGCTTTTACTTCCCTTGCCTTTGAGGTCAGGTTCATGTAGTCTTCCTTGAGTCCTACGTTTATAAGTTTAGTACCAATGTTTTCTTCTATCCAGTTTATCGTTCCAGGTCGGATATGAAGGTCTTTAATCCATTTTGAGTTAATTTTTGTATATGGAGAGAATTCACAGCTCAAGTTCATTTTTGCATATATTATTCCAGTTTTCCCAGCACCACTTACTAAAGAAGCTGTCTTTTCCTCATTGTATGTTCTTTGCACCTTTATCGAAAATTATTTGTCCATAAATTTGTGGGTTTATTTCTGGGGTTTCCTTTGTATTCCATTGGTCTATATTTCTGTTCTTCTGCCAGTACCAAGCTGTTTTGACTATTGATGCTTTGTAATAGAAATTGAAGTCAAGGAATGTAATGCCAACAGCCTTATTC
>PVJL010021760.1:0-10154 GCA_004026885.1 Lyroderma lyra | reverse complement strand
GCATTTTATACCACTTTTGAAGTGATAGTAGAAATATGGGAATTACACCCTGACCTCACAAAGAAAAAATATCCACTTGGGAGAATGCAAATTTAGTAAAAATGTGCTAATGCTACAGTTGTGCAAAGCATTCTGCAAAGTGCTGGCACGACCAGGATGAATGGGATCTGCAGAACTTGCTTCCTGTGAGTTCAGACCCTGCTGTAACGCACTGCAGAAAGAGCTTCAGTAAATTTGTTTATAACATAGAGTGAGGGCATAAATTGGTAGAGCCACTCATTTTCAAAAGTGGGCAAAATTGTTAAAATGTTTTACAATATTATAAGAATCTTAAAAATTAAAGATTGGAGTTCTCTGTACATGTGAGATAGTTAAAACTCGTAAAAAGAGGAAAGGGAGTATAATTCAGGTTGATTCAGGGAGTAGAGGAGATAAAGAAAGTATGATAAAGAAATAAAGGGGTGGAGTTTAGTTTGTTACAGAGCAATAATCAAGGAGATACAGAGTATAACGTGGGAATACAGTCAATAAGGTTGCGGTAACTGTGTGTGGTGTCAGGTGGGTACTAGATTTGTTGGGGTGATGGGAGGAGAGCTGGAGGGGTGGGTAAAAAGGAGGAAGAAACCAAGGAGTACAAATTCATAGTCACAGGGATGTAAAATGCAGCACAGGGCACATAGTCTGTAACATTGTAATAACTATGTACGGTGAGGGGAACCAGTTGTATCAGAATGAGGATGTAGTAACTTATATAAATGACTCATTGTGCTGTACACCTGAAACCGTTATAATATTGTATGTTAGATATTGTATGTAATTTAAAAAGAAACAAAGAATTTATGATGAAATGATATGCAGGAAGAACAAAGGATGAAAGATGCAGGCAGGGAGAGGAGTCCTGGCTGGTATGAGAGAAAGTTTTTCTTAAGAAATAAGAGAAGATACACAGAATGAAACCACTCCAAAAAAGCAACAGAATTGTATAGCTGCAGATAGAAAATAAATGAATCAGGAATTCATTTTGGCAACCCCAGCATAGTTACAAGAAGTAACAGAATGGAGGGTTTGGATTTGCTGAGCAGTAATCTCACAGTCGTGCTAGGAGATAATCAGGTGATGAAGGGGGAAAGAGGAGTCCTCTTAGACGGAATGCATCTTCTCTATTTTCATAGACAGCACACACAGACTCAGCCCTCAAACCCAGAATCTGTCATATCAGTTAATTCAGGTTCAGGCTAATTTTTTTTTTGAAACCCATTCCAGATTTTTGCACTGAGGCATTTTAAGAAAGAAAGGCATTCCTGGAAATCCCCATTTCTCCGTTGACCAATAGGAACAGAAAGTGAAGCAGCATCACTTGTCTCTAGCAGATGGAGCTACTAAGGAGGTCTGATCTGATTGCAGGTCTTGGGGAGAAGGTGGGTGGGGAGAAGGTGGGTGGGGAGAAGGTGGGAAAGAGGCAGGATGACTCACGTGGTGAGAGAAACCACTGACAACCTAGTTTCATGGAAAGAAACAATAAGCCACGTGAGAGAAGAGAGAAAAATCCCCACATGTACTTGTGAAGCACATGGAGAGCGAGGATATAAGTATTTAGTTTTTGTACCTGATATTTTTCATGCATTGGCGGGAAGTCCCTGCTTAGTTTTTCACTCATTTGTGGGATATAAAACTGAAAGCAACAACTAAACAAGACAAGCAAACAAACAAGAACCCATAGACACAGAGAACAGTTTAGTGGTTACCTGAGTGAAAGGGAGGTGGGAGTGGGTAGAAAAGGGGAAAGGGCATCACATGGGGATGGACGATTAGACTCTGGGTGTGAACGCACAATGCAATGTATAGATGATGTACCAGACTCATGCACTTGAAACCTATGTAATTTTATTAACCAATGTTACCCCAATAAATGTAATAAAAACAAATAAACAGCCAAACACATGAATAAATAGAGAAGGAAATGGCTATGATGCTGAACTCTGCCTGCCAGTGATGTGTGAGAACCTGTGGTGGATCAGACGGGGATTGTGAACAAGTCCATGATCCCACCTGCTGATTCGCAGAGGACAATTTGGGGGATACATGTTATCACATACTAATTATTTTGCTCTAGTGAAGTTTGTTTGTATTCCTAATGTTGAATTTTAAGTTCTTTGTTAATGATCCTTTATCAGATGTGTCTTTTGCAATTTTTTTCTTCCTGCCTGGGGTTTATCTTCATATTCTCTTTCTTGACTTTTGCAGAGCAAAAGTTTTTAAATTAAATGAAGTCTAATTTATCAATTATTTTCTCATGGATCTTTTGCACGACTACGTGAAAAGATGTTCAACTGCACTATCAGAGAAATGCAAATCAAAAGCACAAGGAATATCATCTCATCCTCTTAGGATGGCTGTTATAAAAAAGACAAAAGATAACAAGTGTTGCTGAAAATTGGGGAAAAGGGAACCCATAAACTCTGTTGGTGGGCAGGTAAATTGGTATAGCCAAGCTGGAAAACAATATGGAGATTCCTCAAAAAGTTAAAGTTAGGGAGGGGAGAAAGGGGAGGGGGTGGGAGAGGAGGGGGGGAAGCTAAATATAAGGTGATGCAAAGAGAAGTCACATTAGGTGGTGAACTTATTATACATCAAGTTGACAATGCACTGTAGAATTGTATGCCTGAGACCTATGTAATCCTTGCTAACAGATGTCACCCCAATAAGTCTAACAATAAAAATGAATTTAAAAAAAAAAAGTTAAAGCTAACTTATGATCCAGCAACCCCACTTATGGGTATATACTCAAAAAAAATGAAATCAGTATGTCAAAAGGACATGCACTCCTATATTTATTGCAGCATTATTCACAATAACCAAGGTGCAGAAATAATCTAATTGTCCATCAACTAAAGAATGGATAAGGAAAATGTGAGATGTATATAAATAAAATGAATAACTATGAATTCAACTTTTTAGATTCCACATATATATGATACCATGCAGTATTTGTCTTTCTGTGTCTGGCTTATTTCACTTAGTATAATGTCTTCCAGGCTCATCTATGTTGTTGCGAATGATGTAAATTCCTTCTTTTTTTTTTTTTAAAAAACGTGGAATCTAAAAAGAGTTGAACCTATAGAAACAGCAAGTAGAATGGTGGTTGCCACCACTGGAGTATAGGGGAAACAGAGAAATGTGGTGAGAGGGTACAAAATTTCAGTTATAGAACATGAATGCGTTCTGGAACTCTAACGTACAGTGTTGTGACTACAGTTAATATTTCTATATTGCATACTTGAAATTAGCTAAGAGAGTAAATATTCTTAAATGTTTTCACTACAAAAAACAGGTACCAATATAAGGTGATGGATATGTTAATCAGCTTGATTGTGATCATCATTTCACAATGTGTATATATACATTTAAATATCACATTGTACACCTTAATTATATACAATTTTGATTTGTCTATTATACCTCAATAAAGCTGGAAAAAATGTTAGCAGCATCGCCATGTTATACATACAGAGAAACTGTTAAGATTGTCCCAGCTGGTTATCAGCCCATTATCAAATTTGAATATAGTAAGGGAGTGGTAGTGTAAATACAGTGATAGAAATACAGACAAAACGAATTTTAAAAAGGGCCCAGAACCAACCCATTTATATAGAAATGTTATATATCTTAGAGTTGGCATTGGAATTCATTTAGGAAATGGTGCAGCTTTTAATAAATTATCCTGAGAGAATAGGTCATTCAGAGGGAAAACTTAATATTGCTGAAGCACATAACATCCACAAAAATCAATTCCATTCAGAATAAATACTTAGGTGTGGACAGGAAAGTTTTTCAACTTTTAGTAGAAAATTTTAATGATTATCCTTGTAAGTTTAGGTAGGAAAGCATTTCTTAACAGGGATACAATAGCAAAAAATATTTTAAAATATTGATACATTGACTTTGTGCATATATTTTTTAATTATATCAATCCTGAGATACTTTATAAAATTTAAGTCACAAATTAGGAGAAATTATTTTTAATACAAACAACTGATACAGGAAATTGAGATTATAAAAACTAAAATCTAAATCCTATAAACTTATTTCTAACTACATATGTCTATTTTCATATTTATAAAAATAACAAGGAACTCAGTATTACTGGAGGGTCTAGAGCTAGATTATGAAAAAAGAAAAAATGGCATACCAATACACATGTGAAAAGATTCCCAACATTATTAGTAATCAGGGAAATGCATTTTAAAACCACCGGGAATTAATTGAATACCCAACAAATGGATAAAACAGAAAAGTCTGACAATACCAAGTATTGCCAAGAAAGTTCATTAGTAAGAATAGTTATACACTATACTGGAGGTGTAAATTCATACAGCTAGTTATATCCAGTAAACTGTAAATGCAAATACAATGCATAGCAATTCTATTATAGTCTTAAGCATACGCTCTAAAGGAACATTACACACGTGGACCAGAAGACATGTACAAGGATGTTCAGAGAGGCATAGATCATAACAGCAAGCAAAAAGAAAAAAGAAAAATAGAAATAACTAGAATTCTATCATGGAAAAGTTCTCAGAATCTCTTGACCATTCACCAGGGATGTGCACAACCCTGATATGAAGGAAATGTTCAGATCAAAAAGCTCAGAGTAGAGGAAGACATCAGTGCCTTTCACTGAACCTCCCCATGACCAATCCCACAAAGCCAGTCACACTCTCCTTTATCCCCCAGGGACATGGTAGGCAATCCCACATAAGGAGCCATTCATAACTAAGATAACTAGCGAGAAATTTGTTGCCAAGGTGGTCTTGTTGATAGAACGGCTGGTAAATAAAGAAGGACATAGAGAGATGCTACCTTTCCGTGCTCAAGTGTCAGAAAGGATTTCTAGTCTTAAATCGAAATTTAGATATAAGGAATGTACTGGAAGAAAAGGATTTAAAAAGTTGCAAGCTTACTGGATGATGCCTCAGCAAGACTGAGGAAGGTACCAGAGAAAATCCAAGAGCACTAAATCTGAACATTCTTGTTATAATTCCATAATATCGTATATATCTTGATTCAGCACCAGAAGAGAACAGGTCTGGGAATGGGCTGTGAGACACACTATCTGTCACTGGGAAATGCATCCTCTTCTTGCATCCGAGTCACCACTACACACGGCTCTGAGTCAGTAGCAGTGTAAACCAACTCCACTCAAATGGTCAGTTATCATGTTTAGTGAATTCTATCATACAGAGCAAATTGGGGCTGATTTATCACATTGAGCAGTGGGTGCGGTGGGGAGGAGAGTGCTGGCTAATTTAGCCCAGGCCCTGAAGAACCCTTTCTCTGTTGCAGAAAACATGCTGTGTCCTTAGTGCTGGCCCAATGCACAGGGCTTGAGCACTGGCCTCCAGCAGGGGGCCTTTTACAGCCTAGGCAGCCCTAGCTGGCGGTCAGCATGGTTCCAATCTCTGTTCAACTGTGACCTCTGCAGATGCAGCCCCTCGGTTAATGCAGTCCTCACCATTTAAGCCCAGTCTCCCTCAGATATTGAGAACGTGACCCTTATACTGTCTCACTGGCCCAGAGAGCTGGACACAATAGTTACTGTGTCAAACAATTTCAGATCCTTCCTATTACAATGAGTTTCCCAGGTCTTTTTCTCTTTTTGGGGAAGCTTCTACAAATTAGTTATTAAAATGCTAGATTCAGATGCCCAAAAAAGTGTCCTGTGAAATAGAGCATCTTGTTGAAAATTGCCTTCACAGTAGGGAGTATCAACCTGCATTCCTTTGATTTCCCTACTTATAGTTTGCCCTTTCGTGCTTCATACCTTGTGCGATGCTTGCTAGAGGATTGACCAAAGACTATATTGCTATTTGAAATTTATATTGAAAAAGTCAGAGAAAGTGATGATACATTTGATGCTTGAAGGGAGGCAGGAGCTGCCTAGGAATAGACAGTGGTGATAAGACCAGGGATGGGGTTGAGAAGAGGAAGGATGATGACATAAACCTTTGCATAAACCGCATTTACACGAACCATGACATGTCATGAAGTACCATTCTTTCCAGCTAATGAGGCACAGGAGGAAGCCAGCATCACTTGTCTCTGGCAGACTAAACCATCAGGAAGGCATACCCAAAGTCATGGTAGCTGGCGGGGATGTGGGCAGGGACATTCCATTAACATCTTCGTTCAGTGAAATTTGTACGTGGGGCATTTGTGTATGGAGAACCGTGTAGAGTTCCCGAAGCTACCTGCCCATGCTGTCCCCATGGTGCCTACTCTGCGCCTTTCTTCCTCTCCCACAGGCCTTCCTGGTTCCCCAGGGATAATGGTCACGTTTTCCGTCTTAGTCGAGTTCTCAAGCCCACTTTTCAATCCTTTTCCACATCTTTAGTCATTTCTACTTGTCATTTCTTTCCACTCTTTAACCACTTATTTCATAGAACTAAAATAATGATTACACTGTATCTCAGGGGTAAAGAGAAGAGGAAAGAAATGAACACACCCCCAAATCTGATGGGCCTTAAATTCTGAGCCCACGAACGCTGTGGCACTGATGTGAGCAGAGATAGAAGAGCACGACTGAGGTTCGCATTGTTTCCCCTGTGAAGCAAACTTTCAGAAGAAATGTCCTGTAGCTAAATGGTCTGTAGCTAAAGCACAGACACGTTTGTGTTGGAACTTCTGGGTTGGGTGCACGCCCTGACTCTGGGCCATTCAGCAATGGTCTCAGCTCAGGAACATTTCTCTGGTTTTTGATGAAGCTGGGAAGTTTTATTAGCCTCAAAGTATGTGAACCTGTAAGATTTCTGAGGAAGTCTGACTGAATAAAATTTCTCCAACTGATCATGAGGACTCCAGCGTGTGTTATCTCTTTAACAATCCAGACAAATTATACTGGATCTGACCAAGAGTGTGCATGTGTGCATGTGTGCATGCGTGAGTCAAATACTGAGTCAAGTGTGAGAAACAGAGACGAGGACGAGCTCTTTTCCCCCCACAGGGAGTCCACAGAAGAAGGCTTACCCAGCTGCAAAAATGCAACTTTCCACCTAGGAGCTCGCCCTCAAGAAATAGGGCCCGGTGGAGTCAGGTGAAGGTGTCGCCACTAGGTTCCTTTCCAAGTACTTCTTTACAAGAATTAAGCAACTGGCTTAGCAAGTGGTCCAGGGCCTGTGAGGGGAAGTACGGCGTAAGTGCCCACTGCGCTGCGGTGCGGCACCATTGCCCCTGTAGCACATCCTTCTGAGGTTGGACTGCCTGGGTTTGGATTCTGGATTCACCCCTTACAATGATGTAGCTTTGGGAAGGCTCCAACTTGCCCATGCGATAGTTTTCTAACACAAGAAACAAAGAGAGGAAGTAATAATAATACACCTTCCTCATGGTATGGTGGTGAAGATTAAGTCGTTAATATAGCAAACGCACCTAGAAGAGTGTCTGACAAGTGGTAAGCACTCAATAACTGGTAGGCACTATTATTATTATCTTTATTATTAATTATCTTTATCATTATGACTGGTGGGTAACCTGGCAATCTGTCCTCATTTTTGCACCAGCCTGGCTGATAAGGATCCAGTATATCTGGGGAGAAAGTCTCAAGTTCAAAAACGACAGGGAGCCTGGGTTTCTTCAGATTGGGTGGGTGTGGGGAGGAGGGGAGGAATGTGAGAGGAACAGCCATTGTGAACGTCAGGTCCTTCCAGTGCTGCACCCACCTCCCGGGAACTAACCAGCTCCCAGACACCTGGGGAACAGCTGTGTCCCCCCACTCAGCCCTTCCTGATTTACCTTCCACAATGTACATATCCTGGAATTTGGTGGTTGATTCAAATTGCAAGACTCGGGTTCATACCTGCAGGTCAAACTCACAGTTGGTTTGCGGGTTTGTCGGCACTTAAGGGAGAAGAGCTTAGACCACGAGACCCAGCTGGCACATCCTGAAACTCACTGGGGACTGAGCAGACATAAAGAAATGAGGTATCCTCTGCATTTCCAGAAGTGGAAACACATCAAGATGTTGATACTCATAGCTGTCATTTCCCTGCATACCTGTGGGCAAGAGCCCATCCTTGGTGTATGTACCAACACGTGACTGTGACCTGGATCATAAGGGTAATTCCTGTTTCCTCATCTGATTGCTGAGCCCTGCACTTCCTTATGCACATGGAACACCAGACAGAGCAGCAGAGCAGCAGAGGGCACAGCCATGTACTAAGTGCTTGTCTACATTTCCTCTGTCAGCCCCCAACTTCACACCCCCAGTCCTTTCTAGCCAGGCTTTGGTGACAAACCAGCTTCGTGGATGCTGGATTTAAGTGACACCACAATAGGACATCGGACACACTGAGACCAATTACAACTACTTGGGAGGCAGCATCATGTGTCTCTGGCAGACTAAGTTATGACGGGCTACAAGAAGAAAATACTGAGTTATAGGAAAACAAAAAGGCATCGGTTATCAAGGGCAAATATTATATATAATATTGTTATACATTTAATGAAGACTAGAAAGAAATCATCAAAGAATCTATTACAAAACTTTTCTGAGACCGCAAAAGAAGATGAAAAAGTGGAGCAGACTACAATATACCCGAGGAGGAATATAATATACATGTTTGATGAAATTCCAATCAAAATCTACATGGGATTCTAAAAATTGATATTGTTTTTAAAAAACCAGTGTATACAATTAACAATACTTGTATATACAAGATTGCCCCTTATTGAGCAATGTTTTAAAATAATTAGCTTTCTTTCTATTATGTTGCTTAATTTTCAAAAATGCTCTATTTTGTATTATTTTGTTTTTCTTATAGGGAAGTGACTTATTCCATCATCTCTGATGACAACATTAATAACTATACTTTCGGTATAAAGACCTAACCCGAGAGTCAGGTTCAGAACACCAAGGAGGAAAAGAAAGGCATGTCCAGAATGTCTTTGCAGCCCTGCCTTTCTCTCCTCAGCCCCCACCTCACCACAGTTCGTGCCCACAAAGAGCATAAGCTAAACTAGAATTTACCTGCAAAGAGCGTTTGCAGAAGTTGAGTTTCTGTGCAACAGCAGTTTGGCATTGAACGTGTTCTCTCCGGCCAATGAGGACCAGGTATAGGGCAGCGTCACTTGTCTCCGGAAAACTAAGCCATCGAGAGCTGCTGTGTATAGAAATACCAACATAACATAATGTATAAGAAACAAAGAATATAGAAGAACCTTAAAAAGCTGAAGAGATAGAATATAAATCAAATATTGCATGAAATTCTAAAATTAACATGTGTTTCTAAAAGTCAGTAGGAATGATGTGTAGACAAGCTAACAAAAACCACTTCTTTTTACTCAATTTACTGCTTGGCTTATAATTACTCTCTTCTCAACCATGCTGTTTAATTTTTAAGTGTTTCCCTTTTTATGAGTGCATTTCCTTTTCTTATGAAGAAAAAATATCTCAAATATATTTCTGTAGTTTGGGGGGATGGGATGTTTCCTAAGTCAGTAGTTTGAAGGGACAGCACAGATGAATTCTCTAGCCTTATGCTCCCCAGCAATAACAACAGAGGCAGGCAGGATTTCAGGGTGTCTGCATTTATCATGGAAGTGACTGGGACACTTGAGTGATCAATTCCACCTTAGTTCTCTGATTATAAACATACAATCTCTTGTCACCTCACAGCCAGCCAGTATTATCCTTGTGTATGTTGAGGCATTTCAGAAATACAAGTCTGGATAAATGCCTTCTCAAACATCTATGGTTGGATGTAGGACCCTGACAAACATATCTACTCTGTCCATACCAAAGGCTCAGACTGTCACCTGCAAACACTTGTCTCATCAGTCTCTCACACTTCATCCTCAAGGCTTTGTAAAGAACTAAGTCTTTCCAGCTTTACAACAGTCTGTATTCAGTTATCTGAAGGAGCAAGAATCTCCCCCTTTCACCCCCACAGATAAGGACAGCTCTAAGGAAAACAGATGCTCACTACATTCATTGTATGACTCCATGGGGTGAGGAGTAAGGAAACAAATCTGAGAGGAGGAGGACAACATGGTGACTGGAGAGGAGGTCCCTAAAGCCTCTCCCAGAAAACACAATTGAACAGCCACCCAGGAGCCAAGAAAGAGGACCCTAGGTGACAAAAAAACACCAGCTGAGACAC
>PVJL010021759.1:0-10149 GCA_004026885.1 Lyroderma lyra | reverse complement strand
CTGCATTCCTGTCCCTGCACACCTATCAGTCCCTGCACACCTGTCCCTGTACTCCTGTCCCTGTACACCTCTCAGTCCCTGCACACCTGTCCCTGCACACCTCTCAGTCCCTGCACACCTGTCCCTGCACACCTATCAGTCCCTGCACTCCTGTCCCTGCACACCTATCAGTCCCTGCACACGTCAGTCCCTGCACGCCTGTCCCTGCAAACCTGTCAGTCACTGCACGTGTCACTGCATGCCTCTCCCTGCATGCCTGTCCCTACACGGCTGTCCCTGCACGGCTGTCAGTTACTGCACACCTGTCTTTGCACTCCAGTCCCTGCATGCCTGTCAGTCACTGCACATGTCACTGCACACCCGTACCCCCGGCACTCAGGTCACTCTGAAATCATCCGGTTCGCACGGCGCTGTGCCGCCTTCCTGTCCTGCACACATCGGCTTGCCTGAAATCACGCGTCCTGCTCTTCGACCCGAAAACTCATACTCGTCCTCCTGGGGACGGGATGTGGACGCAGGGCGGTGACGAGGGCAGGCTGAGTGTTGTGGGTGGGGGGTGCTCAAGGACGGGAACAGAGATGGGAAGGGGGACGACGAGCTGGGCCGGGGGGCGCAGACGTGGCCTCGCAGGGTGCTGCCGAGGGGAGGCAGTGGAGGTTAGGGTGCGCACCCCGTTCTCTGCAGCCCCGTGGAGACCCTGACGCAGCAGCGAACACACCGGTGCTGAGCACTGTGCCTCCCGCCCGGCCCGTGGTCTGTAAGCTCCTCTCCCGGTCCTGGATCGAGGTCGGTGCAGAGTCGGAGCCCCCACGCCCTCAGCGGCAGACACGAGCTGACCGGCAGGAGGTACCTGTCCCCTTTGCTCGGGACAGTCCCTACCGTGTCACTAAACCAGGCAGAGAGGGAGTGTGTGACCCAGCCTGCAGAGGACCCGGGCTGTGAGACGAGGTCGTCCCTCGAATCTGTTTGGACGCCGGTCTCGTGGGGTTCTATGAGGGGGCCACGACCTGGGCCACGACCTGGGCCGTGACCTGGGCTGCAGGTGTGACCGTCGGCTGGGAGGTAGGAGCTAGGGGAGAGGAGACGTGTGAGTCCACGCCGTGGGGACCCCTGGTGAGCAGTGTCTGACCCCGTGGCCCTGGGTGACTTCAGGTCAGTGGCCTGGACTCTCTGAGCCTCTTCACAGTGAGGATCAAGTAGCTGCTGTACTGAGCCAACGTGTTGGGGCACCTTTACTGCTTCTTTGTTCCTTTTCGGTGACCCCAGTCCCGGCTGATCTGTGTGTTGGGTGTGAAGTTGGGATTTAACTTGTTTTCCTGAGCGAGTGGCCTGAGTGACGCCCTCCGGCCTTCGCCAGTGAGGACCTCCGTCTCGCCGCACACCGAGCCGCCCGGCCCGCCCGACGCCGGCGTTGCCCTGGGCTGCGGTCACGTGGTCTTGGCGTCATCGTAGCTCCCGGATATGCTGGGTCCTGGTCCCTTCTACTCCGAGATCCTGTTGGCTGTTCTTAGGCCTGTTTTCCCCCCAGGTGAAAGTTCTCACCAGGTGATCAAGTTCCAAAAATGCTGGGACGCAGCTGTCACTCTTACACGTGCACCTCTGCAGGAGTGTGGGGGACGTCTTGGTCCAGGCCGCTATAACACGTCACAGACGGCGCAGCTGAGACGACGGACACGTCTCGTGCTCTGGAGGCTGCAGTCCGAGGTCAGACGGCCAGCCGGGCGGGCTGTGGTCAGGGCTGTCCTGTGGCTTGCACATGGTGACATGGCTGCCCCCAACATGGTGGCCAAACCAAACGGTTGTCAGGTCCATCGTGAGGGCCCCACCCTCGTGACCCCCCTCCAAATGCCACCCCATCGGGGATGAGGGCTCCACCACATAAACTGTGTGTGGGGGGCACAGACATGCTGTCTGTAGTGGGGACAAAGGGCATCTCTTCAAAACCAGGGACTTTTCCTAATTAGGGGGATGGGCCCAGGTTTTCTTCTTTATCTTTGATATTTTCTTTGCAAAGTTCTTGCACATTTGTGATGAAAACTGTCCCCGAGGGACGGGCGCTGCGAGTGCACCTCCCCCACCGTGCTCCGCACTGAGGTGCTCGTCAGGCACTGCTGTCCACTCCGTCCCCTGAACACACGCCCTCCGACCCGCCCACACCTCCCTGCACACACCTCCGCGTCCCCCTTCATCCTCTCCACTCTCTGTCACACGTCTCTTTGGTGGCTCTGGCTGACCACGAGGACCCCCGCTTTCCTGGCGTGGAGGACCGTCCATCAGATTGAGGGCAAATGACCGCTGCCCCCCTAGCTCACTCTCTTCTTCCAGAAGATCACTAGCATGAAATCTCTGAGCATCGGTGACGTCAGATTGTTGCATAAATGACACGTCACACGAACACGGGCGTCGCGTCCCGGAGTAACGGAGCGCGCACTGCCCCCGCTGCTGCAGCGTCCTGTCAGCCGAGCCCTGCCACCTGCCGTCGCGCGGGCGGTGCCGTTTTCTCGTCCTCCCCGGTGTGCACGGCTCGGCTGCCGCGTGTCCGGGCTCTGTGCTGCAGGTGGGCCTGGTGGAGGTTAATGTGGCCCTGGATGGAACATCTGTCGTCACCGTGTCACTCAGGCGGCTCAGGGGAAAGCGTGGAGGGCGCTTGGCATTGAGATGTAAATTCATCAGCTCGTCTAAGCGTGCTGTGAGCACCGACGGTGCACAAGTGACCGCTCAGAGCTGCGGCTACAGAGCCGAGCAATGGCCCTTGGCTTAAGGGACACAGCCTTTGCAGTGACAGCAGCTGTCATTGAAGGACAACACCATGTGGCCAGTGTGACAAGGAAAATGCGCACACGGTGCTCTGGCAGTAGGCTGGAGTGAGAACATCTTTGCCGTATACACACGACAGATAACACTGTACCGGGAGCTGTCACACATGCAGGAGCAATAGACGAGCCGCCAACGGAAACGTGGAGAAAGGCATGAATGGCACCGCGCAAGTGGCGATACATATGCACGAATCAAAATGAGTTCCTATCTTACCCCCCGCAGACTGGCCAAAATTGAGTGAAGGAAAATGCCTAGAGCTGGGAGAAATCACGTGTTCTCAAGTGTCATTGTAGAACGGGGACTCAGTCGTGGTGGGGCCATAGGCATGACACGTTCATTCAGCTTCAGAACACACTTGCTGTCGTTCTGCTCTGCCTCCCTGTTGGTCATCTGTCCTACATAAATACAGTTATTTGTTGAAGCAATAAAATTAAAATCAGCTTAATTAAGTGTGGCCCTTCCATATTAAGGAATAGTAGGTAGGCAATAACAAGTATGAGTTAGATCAATGACGATTGACCCGAAGGGATGTTTATTATGTATTATTAATGAGAACAGCAAGTTGCATAGGAACCTGTGTGCCGTGACCTCATTTTGGCAAAACCAGTGACAAAAACTCTGCACGTACGTGTGGGAATGTTTAAATGGCTCTGGAGAAGGAATGAAACAGTATGTTCCAGGCTCTTAACACACAGTGTTAGTGGAAAGAAGATAGAAAAGGAGAGACGTTCGAAGAGACTGTTTTTCTTTATAAACATATTTTTCCCTAAAATCTGGTTTCATATTTTCTGTGCTTGGGAAGATGGAGTGGATGATGTACTTTCCCCCACTGCTTCTGCTAAGAGAAACTAAAACTGCTGGATATCATAAATAAAACAAACATCAGACTCTGGCTGCCTGGCTAGGAACTAGGGAACAACATGTCGGTGAGTTCACTTGGTTTTATTTTGACCTCCGACTTGGAACTGAAGAAGCCAGTAACTCAGAAATGCTAATGGGGCCGAGAAGAAAGCACCCCAACGAAAGCCCGATCTCTCCAGCCAAAGCAGCAGGAGAACCACCACGTAGCACGAGACAACAGCTGCTCCACGGCAGCCAGACCCCACAGAAACACGTGGCTCCTGCCCAACCCACCAGCACAGGCCAAGCAGGGAGCCTAGATCTCCATCCACTTTTGCAAGAGGGGAGCTCCTGCCGTGGGTATGCCCGAGGGGGCCGATTAGGAAGCTGTGACTTTACGCCAGGAGTCAGTGACCAGGTTCCCCACCCTCATCCTGTTGTGTCAGCGGAGACCATGTGGAGAGTCAGGCAGTCACGAGGCTCCTCTCCCTGTCCTCTATGGGGTGGGGCCAGAGGGGACCTGGGCACTGTCATGGGTCACCATTGCTCAGTGGTAACAGGGCCACTCCCACCATGGTCTCCACGGAGACCACATGGGGACCAGGAACTCCCACCCCCCTCCATTAATGAGGAAACCACATGAATGTCAATGGAGACCAAGTGGGGAACTGCATTTCTACCTTCATCTGGCGGGAATGAGGTGGCAGACCCTCTTTGGCTGGTATCAGAAAAATTCAATTAAAACTGAAGGTTGAAATAAGACCTGAAGTCTCATAATATAATATGAAAACGTTCAGGTTCCAATGAAAAAGTTACTCATCCAGCCAAGAACCAGGACAATCTCAAATGGAATGAAAATGGCAGTCCATAGGTGCCAACACTAAAGGTGACAGATTTTAGACTTATCTGACAAAGATTTTGAAGCAGCCATGACAGAAATGCTTCAACAAACAATTATAAACCTGCTGGAAACAAGTAAAAAAAAAATAAGAAAAGGAAAGTCTCAGCAAAGAAACAGAAGACATAAGGAGGAACCAAGTGGAAGTAATGACACTTAGAAATACAATAACTGAAATAAGAAGCTCAGTGAATGGACTGAGGCAGATTGGATGGAACAGAAAAAGAATCAGTGAACTGGAAGACAGGACAATAGAAATTACTCAAACTGAACAGTGATAAATTGGGCTGAAAAAAAAATGAACAAAGCATTATGGACCTGTAGGACTATAACAAATGAGATCTATTAATAATATTCAGGTCATCCAAGTCCTAGAAATAGAGAAAGAAGAGGATGGAGCTGAAAAAGCACTTGAAGAAATAATGACTGAAAGCTCCCCAGTTTGGCAAAAGGCATAAATCTACAGATTCAAGAGGCTGAATGAGTTCTCCAAAGGATAAGCCCAAAGAAACACATGCCAAGACATTGAGCTAAACTTCTGAGAACTAAAGACATAGAACTCTTGAAAGTAGACAGAGAAAAGTGACACCTTACCTACAGAGGAAAAATAATGTGAATAATAATGGTAGATTTCTAATAGCAAACCATGGTGGTCAGGAAGAGGTGGCATGGTATTTTTCAAGTACTGGAATAAAATGACTGGCAATCCAAAATCTGGTGCCAATGCAAGTGTCCTTCACAAAGGAAGGAGAAAGGAGACATTTTCAGAGGAAGGAAAACTAAGAGAATCTGTCAACAACAGACCTGACCTAAAATAATGGCTAAAGGAAGCTCTCGGAACAGAAAGGACACGATAAGAGAATCTCGAAACACCAGGAAGGAAGGAAGAAAGAACACAAGAAGCAAAAATATGACAAATATATACACTTTCCTTCTCTTGAGTTTTCTAAGTCATGTTTTGACAGTTGGAGCAAAAATTATAACAGTTGGGTATGGGTTTAAAACATATGAAAAGGAAATATTTAAAATCATTTAAATTGAGTTGGGTAAAGGGACATAAAGTGTAGGTAAGGCTTCTACACTTCACTTAACCTGGGAAAGTTTGATGCCAGTGGCCTGTGTTAAGTTGTGTGTGTGCACTGGGATACTAAGAGCCACCACCTCAAAGCTGTACAAAGAAATATTTAATAAAAAGCAAGACATATAAGTAAAAACGGGATTCTAAAATTCTCAAGTAACACAAAGGCAGGCAGGCAGAAGACAATAGACACGAAAGCTAAGAGAACCAACAAGAAACAACGAACAGACAGACTTAAGCCCTAACATATCAACAATTACAATAAACGTAAATGATCTAAGTACACTGACTGAAAGAGGTTGGCTGCGTGGATTTAAAAATGTGACTCAGTTGGGTGCTACCTGTAAGAATCTCAGTTCAAAATAGCACTCTAGGCAGGTTGCAAGTAAAAGGATGGAAAAGGATGTGTCACATCAACATTAATCAAAGCAAAGCAACAGTGACCCTATCAATATTGGATAAAGTAAACGTTAGAACAAAGACCATTACCAGACAGAGATGTCCCTGATGGAACGATAAAAGAATTAATCCACAAGGAGCTTAGAAACCTTAAAGGTGTAAGCACCAAACAACAGAGCTGCAAAATATGTGAAGTAAAAAGAGTTGAGTCAAAAGGAACAAAAGACAAATTTACAATCCTAGTTGAAATGTTCAATATTCCTCTCTCACCAGTTGATAGAACAACTGGAAAGAAAAATCAACAGGGACATGGAAAAGCTCAATAACGTTATACATCAATAGAATCTAATCAACATTTATAAAACACTCCTTCCAACAACAGCAGACTGCACATTCTTTTCAATCACCTATGGAGCAGATACCAAGATAAAACATAAAAAAATAAAAATCTCAACAAGTTTGAAAGACTTTAAATAATAGAGAGTGTGTTCACCAATCACAATGGAATTAGACTAGAAAGCAATATAATTGTGAAAGTTCTAGCTAGTGCAGTGGCAATAAGAAGATATAAAAGGCATAAAAGTTGGAAAGGAAAAAATGAAATGGTTCTTATTTGAAAGCGATTGTTTACAGAGGTATTCCCAAGGAGTCTAAACAACAACAACAACAAAACCCCAAACAAAACCCCCAAACTGCTAGAACTAATCAGTGAATCAGCAAACTTTCAAGATACAAAATAAACATTAAAAAATACGTTGTTTCTTTATATTAGCAATGGCCATGTAGGAACTGAGATAAAAAGTACGACCTCTCCAAAGTGAACTACTTGGCTACACAAACAATAAAACGAGACAGGGCTCGCGTGCTGAACACCGCCCAGAGTTGATGAAGGAAATCAGGGAAGACGTAAATCATGGAGAGACATACCATGTTCATTGACTGAAAGCCTGAAGGTATTACAGGAAAGCTTTGCAACATTGTAACAAAGCCAATTCTTCCCAAATTGCAGGTTTATCACAATTTCTGTGAAAACCCCAGCAAGATGTCTTGTCAATCACAGACGAGATTAAAGTTACGTAGGAATGTGAGGGAATGAGAACGACTCAAACGACCCGGAAGAGGAAGGGTGAAGTGGGAGGAGTCAATTGGAACCCCTGTTACGTTGCCTTGGCAACAAAGCCTGCACGGTATTGGCTAAGTTAGGAGAGGAACTTTGAAAACATGTTTTCTCCTTTGAAAATTAGGAACTTCAAAAAGTTCTAATTTGTCACAGATGGCTAGTTGGTGAACTAGCATAAAAGTCAATGTTTAGAAACTGAAATAACAGCAAAGACGTGGAAAACATTTCCGTGTCCTTTGTGTCGTGGGGTTCCACAGACGCACACGCAGCTTCTGTACGTTGCTGAGGGCTCGCCCCGGTTTGTGCCCGTTGCTGTGGGCTGGGGAGGGGCACCGCTCTGAGGGACACTCAGCTTACAAAGCGTGAGTGCAAAGTCGCGTGCAGTCGTGTGCCAGGGAACATTCTGGTCCACAACGGACCGCGGATACGCCCGTGGTCCCGCAGGATTATCATAGAGCTGAACATTCCTGTCGCCTAGTGACCTTGTAGCCATGGTAATGTCACAGCACAACACATAACCCAGGGCTGTGGTGACATCGGGGGGAACGCGCCCGCCGCGCGTGCAGGGACGTACGGGATGGACTACTCAGTAGTGACAGTAAACGACCACGTTACTGTTTACGTGTTCCCTATGGCGCAGCTCCCGTCATGATTTTAGAGTGTGACGTCCCCGGCAGCAGCCTCGTGCATGTCGCGTTTACCGTGTCCCTTGGGTGTGTCATTTTCTCCTGTGTTTGGCCTAACCCCGTGGTGTTTGTACAGTCACACGTACAGGACCAGTGGGCTGCACCACACAGCCTGGGTGGGTGGCAGGCGGTGCCATCTAGCTCGCGTGCATGTCTCTCTCTGCACGAGGACACAATCACGGACGACGTACCTCTCAGAACACATGCCCGCCGTGAAGGGGTGCCTGACTAGTCATCGGAGGTTCTCAAAGTGTGGGAAATGGACCCCAGGGGCTCCCTAGGATTGCGAAGGGATCCGCAAGGTCACACTATTTTCATGGTCAAACTCAAGTCACACGAAGATGAAAACCACTTCCTGATGAAACGGGCGCTCCGCATGGGTCCTGGCCGTGGCACCTGCGGGGACATGGTCACTCCTTGCCGCACTTGACGGGACGATGCCAGTCCCACTTAATGCCAGTAAAAGTGCTTCGTTTCATTAAACGCTCAGCCTCGAGCGTGGTCTCCTTCTGCGTGACGCGCACAATGTACGCGGGAGGCACCCCCACAGTGGAGTGGGGCGCCATGGTGTCCCGAGAAAAGTGCGTGCCCCGGAGGTGGCAGCCACACATCAGAGAGGTTTTTCCAGGTGTGACAGAATGCCACTGCTCTTCCTAGATTATCGTTTTGGAAAATATAGTGATTTTTAATT
The DNA here is from genome assembly GCA_004026885.1 of Lyroderma lyra. Lineage (NCBI taxonomy): Eukaryota > Metazoa > Chordata > Mammalia > Chiroptera > Megadermatidae > Lyroderma > Lyroderma lyra. The sequence continues at coordinate 1,620 of PVJL010021759.1, read as the reverse complement.
AACCAGCTGCTTTTTAAATGTCACTTTTACTGAAACGATGACAAACAGTGGTTGTTTAGATGTGGGTATGTGGCAAAAACTTCCCCGAGCGCGGATGAATGCGGCGAGCCCATTTCAGGAAAGCAGGGGACAGTGTTTGTGGCCCATGACAATGTCCATCTTCCAGGAGAAAAATCAGTGTTCTGCAAAGCTGGTGTCTGCCAGCCCGGGCTCCACCGCTCCCCAATTCCGAGGGACATTTCTGATGGAATTGATTATGGTCATTGAGGTGGTTTTCAGACATGTTGCATAATGACACGTGTCACTTGGAAGATTTGCGTACGTCAGTGAACCCACGTTTTCCAAACGGCCCACGCCTGGGCCCGCGAGGTCTCGCAGGCACGCCATCGTCAGACCAGGGGTCGGCCCGCGCGCCTTCGTGTAGCTGAGAGCGAAGGCTCGTCGGTGGGTTCCGTCTTCTCCATCGCAAGTGACCTCTAGGGAAGGGGCCCTGGTCAAGCTCAGGAGCGTTCCAAGAAGGAATGGCCACAATTATCCGAAAATACGGTGTAACGTTCTTCCCTCTCCGGTGCCACCTCGGCGTGCGGCCGGCTTTTCTTCATCTGCTTCAGCCTGAACCACGTCTCACACAAATTGACTGCAGGAGCCGAGGAGGCAATCTAGTGCTTTCCATGAAGTCACGTGTCACAGAGGTTTGCAGAGAAACGTGACCACCACGACCCTCAGCACCGGTTTTGTTTTGGAAAACCACCTTCTATTTATTTGCTGGTTCTAGTATTTTTGTCTTCACAGAACATTTACATGACCATCGAGTGAGTGAGTTATGACTTACGATTTTTATAGAAATAAGTAGATAAAAATTCCAACTTGTTCTGTCCTTATTTGTCACACGGTGAGACGTGGGGCTCTAAGGGTGCAGACGCATTTCTTCAGGGCCGCAAAGAGAGCCTGAGACCGACGTTTGAGAGCTCCCGGCCAGGGCTCCCCACCAGGCCACCGGCCGGCACAGCGGCTCAGAGGAGGGGCGCTCACAGCGGACTCCCGCGTGAGGAAGCAGAGCCCCCCGTGCTGAGCCCCCGGTGCGGCAGCTGCCCAGCAGCGCCGTGTGTCCCAGGGGGTCGTGTCGGCAGCCCTGCAAAGGGCCGGCCTGTCGGGGTGAGCCTGGACCCAAGGACGTGGGTTCCGAGGTTATTTCAGGGTCCGGTTCAGGCTCTGAGCTGAGGCTGTGATGAGGGGTTCAGAGAGAAGGGGGGAGGCTCACGCTTCCAAGTCAGAGCGAGCTGCTGGTGGTGGTGGGAGCGGGAGGTGGGGGGACCTCACCAGGTGGGAGCATGGTCCCCGGGCAACTGACTGGTGAAGTTGTTTGCAAGACAGTGACCAGGGCGCCCAGCAGAAACGTGCCAGGGGCCAGGAGGGGCTGAGCTCCAACGTGTGTGAGCTGTGGGGGGGTCGCCCCGACACAGGGGAGCCCAGCAGCTGCTGCCTGGTGCTCCCCGAGCTTCCCGTGATGTCAGCAGAGAAAGTCACTCCACGCAGCGCTCACGCTGTCCCCACGTCACAGTCAGAGAAGCAGAAGCTGAGCAGCGAGGGGGCTTGGCAGTGACAGATGTGTGACCGAGA
>PVJL010021758.1:0-10155 GCA_004026885.1 Lyroderma lyra | reverse complement strand
GCCAGATCAGGTGAGTAGGGAGGGTGTTCCAATAGTTATTTGTGTACTGGCTACAAACTCCCTCACAGACAGTGCTGTGTGAGCTAGTGCGTTGTTGTGATGCAAGAGCCATGAGTTTTTGGTAGAAAGTTCAGATTGTTTTGGTCTAACTTTTTCGAACAGCCTTTGCAGCACTTCTAAATAGTAAACTTGGTTTACTGTTTGTCCAGTTGGTACCAATTCATAATGAACAATGACTCTAATATCAAAAAAGGTGAGCAACATTATTTTGACTCTTGATTTGGACTGACAGAATTTTTTAGTCTTGGAGAATTGTTTGATTTCCATTGTTTACTTTGACACTTTGTTTCAGGTTCATACTGGTACAACCATATTTCCTCACCAGTGATAACACATTCCAAAACATCATCTTGCCTCTCCAAAAGGTGTGGCAAACTTTGACTCTCCTTTGCTTTTTTCATTGGTCAGCTCCTTTGGAACCATTTTTGCACACACATTTCTCATGCCAAGATTTTCCTAACTGTTTCTCTATGGACATTTACTTGGTCTGCTGTGCTTGTCACAGTAAGCTGCCGGAGCAAGCTAGCTGATGATTTTGATACATGAATCGATTAATTTTTGCAACGTTTTTGTCAGTTCTGCTCCTTAATAGCCTCCTTGACCTCTCTTCATTAGTGATGCTTTCTCTCCCCTCAGAAATATGTTTAATCTATTTGTACACTGCCATTTTCTTCATGGCAATATCCCCATAAACTTGTACTATATGTCCCCGATTTCCCTTCTACTCCTGCAAAGTTCAACAAGAAATTTAATATTTGTTGATTGCTCTAATTCAAGCCCCAATATTCTCATGACAGCACACAGAAACACACAACAATAATAATGAACACCACTCAGCACCGCCACACATCTTCATGAATACGGCTGTGAGACACACATGTAACCAAAGTTGTGAAACCTTACCAAATTGTTTGTACAGTGCTGCCAACGTAAGTGCATGGTGGCAAGTTCACAAACTTAATTGTCCGACCTCGTACAAGTAGAAAGATGGAGATGCTATTAGCAGAGATGGGGAAGACTCTGGAAGGAGCATATCTGAGTGGTGCAGCATTACAGACATTCACATTAAGAGATGTTGGAGCTGAGATGACTGTTAGAAATATAAGTGAGGTTGTTGGATTGGCAGTTGGACAGCTGAGCTGGGAAATTAGGGAAAATGTCAGCTGGAGAAATAGACACAGGAGGTGACACTATAAGTAATATTTAAAGCCTTGAGAACAGATGAGTTCACCAGGAGTGACGGCTGTACAAGAGAAAGGAAGAGGACTGCACCCAGGACCCCCAGCACTGAGTGATGTGATCAGACTACACACAGAGCATACAGCACAGAAGGCACGTGGATCAAGAGTCCCTGTCCTGTGCACAGGAATCCCCTGGACACCTTGTTAAGACTCAGAAAGTCTGGGGCAGAGTGCGAGATTCTGGATTTATGACAAGGTTGGTGCTGCTGCTGCCTTTCCAGTCACACTTTTAGTAGCAAGAACATGGCTAAGATTTCCACAGGACTGTGCGTCAGCCTCACCTGCAGGCTTGTCACATGAGCAATTCTTGTGCGAGGAATTCTCTTAGTCTGTGTGTCTGGGAGAATCCTCAGCTTTTCTAAGAAACCGTATGAGCAATTCTGGGGTTCAGCCAGACAGGGAACCTCTGAACAGTGATGGAGTCTGTGTGGGAGGGGTCTTCAGTACACTTTTAAAGGTATTTTTTTTTTCAGAAAGGGGAGGATATAAATATCATTTATTTTGAGACATGATGCTGGGAGTTAAATGTTGTTCTCTCTGCCGTGGGGTAGAGTCAGGTGGAAGATTTAGGAAGTGGGTCACAGGTGAGTATTATATTTTACTAAACTATTAATTTCTGAATGCTTGCTCTCTAAAACTATTCCCCAGATTGATTTCTTGGAACAAATAATGGAATCCAAATTTTTTCTAATACATATATATATATATATATATATATATATATATATATATACACACACACACACACACACACACACACATACACACACACACACACACACACACACACACAAAGATATGATGTAATATCAGAGTCCAGTGCTATTTGAGGAAGGTCACAGAATGAACAGGCTTGGGGCCACACAGCCAGGCACAGATGTCACTGCTCATACCACTGACACCCTTGTGCAGGACACTGGACCCTGTGGCTAGGACTGCTATTGCCGCTGCTCCTGGACACTGGATGTTGTCACTGCCAAGTGCACTCTGCTCAGTTCCAGCCTCTGTGTCAGCACGTCCTGAATCAGAATCCAGTGTGTGTGTTCACCTGACTGGTGGAGCCCACACCGCATCCAATTTCAGGAATGCTGGGAAAGTGGTTTCCCTCTTTTATGCAGGGAGGTGGTCTGTGCTCCCACCAGAACTCTTTTCATGAGGAATACTCCTAATGTAGGAAGAGAGGTCAGGTGCTGGGGGGAGGGATGGGAAAAGAATGACACATTTCAATTCTTGTAGGAAAGAACTGAGACTGGAACTTTCCCTGGTACTTCGTAGGCACTCTGGTTTGGCTGGAAGAACAAGTGACCAATAAATGACATCCAAGGTCGAGGTTTACTTGCTTACTCTTACTCTAAATTTCTTTGTGGGTTGTGGATGAACTTTTCCCTCCACTGAACCAAATGTCTAATTCTCAGACACCACCTGTGTGTCCTACATTCAACTCTATTCTGACACTACCCACCAGGACTTAGCATCAGACCCCACATGTTCAGAGCTCTGCCCACAAGACTGCCCTCACTTCAAGTTAGGGGTCCTCTCCCAAGTTCATTGATTTGCTAGATCAACTCATAGAACTCAGGAAAATGCTGTGGTTACTATTACAGTTTATTATAAAGGATGCAAGTGAGCAGACAGATGAAGAAGTACATGGGGCAAGGTCTGGAAGGGTCCTGAGCACAGGAGCCTCTGTCACCAAGTGGGAGTGTGTCACCCTCCCAGCATGTAGATGTGTTGACCAATTCAGAAGCTCTCTGAATTCTTTCAATTTAGATTTTTTTAAAACAGAAGTTTCATGACATAGGCATGATTAATTAAGTTATTGCCCATTGGTAATTAAACTCAACCTCAGCCCCTCTCCCCAAGGGTCAGGGAGTGAGGATCAAAGTAACATCTCTCTAAATCATGGCTGGTTTTTCTGGGGAGCAGTCCCCTTCATGAAGCTACCCAGGACCCCTCAGCCAACAGTCACCTCATTGACATCCTAAAGACACTCTTGTCACTCAGGAGATTCCAAGGGTTTTAGGAGCTCTGTGACAAGAAATGGAAACAAAGACCAATGTTTTCTTTTTTAAATTTTACCATAGGTCTTTGATCCATTCATAACAAAAGGACCATAATGGTTAAAAGACACTGGCATATTACAGGAGTCCCATTAAGTCATTAACAATTACTCCAGCCCATTGTCCTATTGATGATATTTAACATGGCCAATAAATGTACAAAAATTCTCAACATTTTTAGTCAAAGAGAACATTCAAATGGACTACAATGCAATCTCAATGCACACCTCCCAGAATAGTTAAAATGAAACAGTCAGACAAAATCAATTGTTGGCAAGAATTTAATTGTATCTCTCATAATTGATTCAAATACTTTGAAAAATTCTCTGGCCATGAATTCTAAAGCTAAACATTTGCTCATCCTATGACCTAGCATTTCCATTCCTAGTTATGTACCTAACAGACATGCCATGTGTGTGTGCCAAAATACATGAGGAAATGCCTCACAGCAGCACGATTTGTAAAATATGGGTATAACATGTATGCCCGTGATCAGTGGGGGACAGAAGTGTGGTCTGTTTGTATAATGGGACCCCTCGTAACCAGGGGAGTGAATACACGGCACCCACACACAACCACAGGGAGGGGACCCGGGAACAATGCTGAGTGAGGGAGGCAGATGCAGAGTGGTGTCCACTGCCATAGTCCATCCTACCAAAGCCTGACAGAACGCATCTATACTGTGAAATTAAGATACTGGTTACCTGGGGAGAGGCTGGTGTATGACTGAATAAGATCCAAGAGGGTTTCCTGGGTGCTGGAAATAGTGGTCCCTGATGTGGGTGTTGTTTATCCCAGCATTCACTTTGTGAAAACCCACTGCACACTTAGGATTTGACCTCCTCTTTCTATGAGTGTTTTAGCATAAAAATAAAAGGGTTTTCAAAGTGAGAGGCAATGGCATGTATTTGAGATTAAAAAAGAAAAGAAAAAAAGGAACAGCTATTCAGGAAGCATTGATTTAGGCAGAAGCCCAAATAATGTTCCAGTTAGGAAGCAAAGGCAGTGAGTATTTCTGAGAAAGAGGAGAGGAAGTTACATCAACAGAAGGAAGGCATTTGAATTGGTGCAGGTAACATAACATAGTGATGCTAATTTTAAACAATTCAAAAAGTTTTTCAGTCCAGTAGTCATAACTGCTTTCATTACTTTTGCAAATGGGTGTTTGGGATACAATATTGCCCTAGGCCCAGTGGAAAGGCTTTTTTTTTTAGCCCCATTTTAACATTTCACATGTTTGAGGCATAAGACGTGTAAGGCAGTTCCTCTGGGATGGCAGCTCCTGCTCCATTTTAAAATGGCTCTGTTTAATTTTTTTTTTGACATTTTCTCCTTTTTGATCAACACCTTTCCTTGAAAGCATCAATGATGAAATGTTGGAAAGCAGCACTGATCAGGTATTAAAAGCATTGCTGGTCCTCCATTGTTGGCTCATTTTCAGTATGTCATGCTGTGGTTGGTTGCTCATTGCCAAGAAAGATCATTCCTGGTGTGTTGTGTCCCACATGGGAGGGAAAGTGTTTTTGTTTTTGTTTTTGGACCTTGGGCTACATTTGGGTAACAGGAGCTCCAGGACAGAGGAAGGCTTTACCATCATGTTCTCTTAAGGGCAAACACCTTCTGCAGTTTCTTGAGGTTTCTCATGTTAAGTCTCACAGGCCTTGGTGATCATCCCAAAAACGTTGAGCAACTATTAACAGAGTGGTGTCCTATAACATCAAGATGTGCAAAACAAACAGTGTTATAACAGCAAATATTTTATAATAAGAAACAAAACGTTAAGTTCAATTTGAAGAATAGATTTGAACCAGTTAGTTGAACTGAGAGCAGTTAGTTGAAGATATTAAAGAACCTTGAGGTGTCCGTGGGCACTGTATTTAATCATTTGGTTTGTGTCAGTTTTTATTTAGTTTCACTTCTGTTTTACCAGAAGTGTTTTATCCAAGTACAACAGGAGGTATTAACAGCAGAGCAAGCTCCACCTTGCTTAGCTAGGATGTGGTCAAGAGCAATTCTATTGTCTAATATAGTTGACATGAAGGAATTTGAAGATTTTTCCTGGTTGGCTATTGTTTTAGTGGTAGCTCCAGCAATTTCCTCCAATGTGCGATATGTTGATAATCATGTATTTTTTTCATCATAATACCTGCCCAGGGAAAAGCCTATTCTTCCAAATCTGGTACCTTCATTGAGGCTAACTGACATCACTGGGCACTAAACACCCTTGACACTGTGTGTGATCAGGTGCACATTTGAACTTGGGAAGTAGGTTTGAAGATGATGACCAATGTGGGGTTACCTTCCCAGAAACAGTGGGGCAAAAGCAAACAATGATTATAGTGAGTACTTGGCCTCTCATATTTTTGTGAGATAGGAAGGAATTAAAGTAAGAAAAACAGGAAAAAAGGAAGGAGTAGATTACACAGGCCTGATCTGGAATCTGGGCTAGCTGTCCACAGCAGATGCCATCTGCTTCATTTCCTAGTAACTTTATGTTTCAAAGGTTGTGTGGGTTGAGCAGTTAGTTAGGTGTAAGAGCTGTCTTTAAATTAGGAACCATGAATTCAGGAGTCAGCACCTTTAAGTTTGGTCACACGTGGATTAGTTAGGGTACCTGAAACCTGGAAGATCAAGTTAAACAATTTCTTTTTAAAAAACTTATATTTCTCTATTTATTTATTAAATATTTTTATTGTTAGACTTACTTGGTCTATATTGGTTATCAAGAGTTACATAGGTTCCAGGAGTACAATTCTACAGTGCATTTTGTATTTGTTGTATTATATGTTCACCACCCAGTGAGAGTTCTCTTTCCATCACCATATATTTGACTCCTCCTCCCTCTTCTCCTGCCCCCTCCCTCTTCTCCCACCCCCTTAACCCTAAATAATCCATAAACTATTGATTCTGTCCATGAGGTTTTGTTTGTTTGTTCTTTGTTGCTTTCAGTTTTATATTCTGCATATGAGTGAAGTCCCATGGCTCTTTTTTTTTTCTATCTGGCTTATTTCGCTTAGCATGATGATCTTTAGGTTCATCCATTTTATTGCAAATGGCAGTATTTTACTTTTTCTCATAGCTCAGTAATATTCCTTCATGTATATGTACCACAGCTTCTTTATCCAGTCATCTATTGAAGGGCACTTTGGTTGTTTCCATGTCGTGGCCACTGTGAACAGCACTATGATGAACGTTGGGGTACATAAGTCTTTGCAGACTAAGGTTTTAAAGTTTTTTGAGTAGATCCCCAGAAGGGGATTGCTAGGTCATACAGTAACTCCATTCCCAATTTTCTGAGGAATCTTCACCCTGGTTGTACCTTCCTTCCATAGCGGTTGTACCAATTTGCATTTCCACCAGCAATGTGCGAGAGTTCCGTTTTCTCTACATCCTCTCCAGCACTTGTTATTCCTTGTATTATTGCTAATAGCCATTCTAATATGTGTGAGGTAGTATCTCATTGTGGTTTTGATTTGCATTTCCCTGATTGCTAATGATGTTGAGCATTTTTTCATAAGTCTGTTGGCCATTTGTATTTCTTCATGGGAGAAATGTCTGTTTAGGTCCTCTGCCCACTTTTTAATTGGATTGATTTTTTTGTTGTTGCTGAGTATTACTAGTTCTTTATATATTTTAGATATTAGACCCTTATCAGGTGTGTTGTTTGCAAATATTTTCTCCCATTCAGATGGCTGTCTTTTTGCTTTGTTGATGGTTTCTTTTGCTGTGCAGAAGCTTTTTAGTTTGATATAGTCCCATTCATTTATTTTTGCTTTTACTTCCCTTGTCTTTGAGGTCAGGTTCATGAAGTCCTCCTTGAGGCCTAGGTCTATAAGTTTAGTACCAATGTTTTTTTCTATATAGTTTATTGTTTCAGGTCTTATATGAAGGTCATTAATCCATTTTTATTTAATTTTAGCATATGGTGAGAGTTCACAGCTGAGATTCATTCTTTTGCATGTGTTTTTCCAGTTTTCCCAGGACTATCTACTGAAGAGGCTGTCTCTTCCTCATTGCATATTTTTTGCTTCTTTATCAAAAATTATTTGTCCATAAATTTGTGAGTTTACTTCTGGGTTTTTCAATTCTGTTCCATTGGTCTGTGTGTCTGTTTTTTCTTTTTCCAACACCAAGCTGTTTTTATTATTAATGCTTTGTATTATAAATTGCAATTGGGGAGTACCACTAGGCTTTTTCATTCTATGTAGTATTGCCTTGGCAATTCAAGGTCTTTTGTGGTTCCATATAAATTTGATAATTTTAAAAATCTATTTTGTGAAAGTGTGCTTGTGGGATTTTGATGGGAATTGCATTAAAACTGTAAATTGCTTTGGGTAATATGGCCATTTTAACGATGTTAAGTCTTCCTATCCATGCACATGGAATATCTTTCCATTTCTTTGTGTCCTCTTCAATTTCTTTCAAAAGTGTCCTGTAGTTTTTCATGTATAAGTCTGTCAAGTTCTTTAATAAGTACACTCCCAGGTATTTAATTCTTTTTGTTGCAATAGCAAAAGGTATTGACTCTCTTATTTCTTTTTCTGAAGATTTGTTGTTTATGTATAGGAATGCTGTTGATTTTTGTACTTTGATTTTGTATCCTGCAACTTTACTGTATTCATTTATTATTTCTGATACTTTCCTGGTGGAATCCCTGGAATTTTCTATATAAAGGATCATGTCATCTGCAAATATTGATGATTTGACCCGTTCTCTCAGAATTTGGATACCTTATATTCCTTTCTCTTGCCTGATTGCTCTGACTAGTACTTCTAGTACCATATTGAATAGCAGTGGTGACAGGGGGCATCTCTGTCTTGTTTCTGATTTTAGGGGAATGGGTTTCAGGTTTTCCCCATTCAGTATGATATTAGCTGAGAGTTTGTCATATATGGCCTCTATTATGTTGAGGTACTTTCCTTCTATACCCATTTTATTCAGTGTTTTGATCATACATGGATGTTTTATTTTGTCAAATGCTTTTTCTGCATCAATTGATATGATCATGTGGTGTTTATCTTTTATTTTGTTTATGTGGTGTATCACACTGATTAATTTTGACTTGTTGAACCATCCTTGTGCTCCTGGGATGAATTCCACTTGATCATGATGTATGATCTTTTTGATGCATTGTTGTATTCTATTTGCTAATATTTTGTTTAGAATTTCTCCATCTGTGTTCATCAGAGATATTGGTCTATGTTTTTTTTGTGTGTGTTGTCTTTACCAGGCTTTGGTATTAGGGTAATGTTGGTCTCATAAACTGAGTTAGGAAGTACTGCCTCATCTTCAATTTTTTTGAAAGAGTCTGAGGAGGATAGGCGTCCATTCTTCTTTGAATGCTTGATAGAACTCATTGGTGAAATCATCTGGTCCAGGACTTTTGCCTCTAGGGAGGTTGTGGATAGTAATTTCAATCTCTTTACTATTGATTGGTTTATTTAGATTATCGAGTTCTTATTGGTTAAGTCTAGGTAGGCTATAGGTTTGTAGGAACTTGTCCATTTCTTCTAGGTTGTTAAATTAGTGGCATAAAACCCTTCAAAATATTTTCTTATAATCCTTTGTATTTCTGTGGTATCAATGGTAATTTCTTCCCTTTCATTTCTAATTTTGGATATTTGTGACCTTTCCTTTTGCCCTTTGGTTAGTCTAGCCAGGGGTTTGTCAATTTTGTTGACTTTTTCAAAGAACCAGCTCTTTGTAGCATTAATTTTTCCTATTGTCTTTCTGTTCGCTGTTTCATTTAGCTCTGCTTTAATTTTTATTATTTCTTTTCTTCTGCTGACATTGGGTGTTTTCTGTTCTTTCTCTCGTTCTTTAAGATGGGATGTTAAAATGTTTACTTGTGATTTTTCTTGTTTCTTAAGATAGGCTTGTAATGACATACATTTTTCTCTTATTACTGCAATTGTTGTGTACTAATAATTTTGATATGTTGTATTGTCATTGTCATTAGTTTCTAAGTATTTTTTTAATTCGTTTTTATTGTTAGACTTATTGGAGTGACATCTGTTAGCAAGGATTACATAGGTTTCAGGCATACAATGCTATAGTGCATTGTCAATTTGATGTATAATAAGTTCACCACCTAATGTGACCTCTCTTTCCATGACCTTATATTAAGCTTCCCCCGCTCCTGTACCACCCCCTCCCCTTTCTCCTCTCCCTATCCTACTCACCCCCAAATAAACATTAAACTATTGATTGTATCCATGGGTTATTTGTTTGTTCATTTCTTTTTTCTTTGCTTTCAGTTTTATATTCCGCATATGAGTGAAGTCATACAGTTCTTTGGTTTTTCTGTCTGGCTTATTTCACTAAGCACGATGATCTCCAGGTCCATCCATTTTGTCACAAATGGCAATATTTCATCTTTTCTTATAGCTGAGTAATATTCCATTGTGTATATGCACCACAGCTTCTTCATCCCATCATCTGTCACAGGGCACTTTGGTTGTTTCCATGTTTTGGCCACGGTGAACAGTGCTGCGATGAACATTGGGGTACATAAGTCTTTGTGGACAAAGGTTTTCAAGTTCATTGGGTAGATCCCCAGAAAGGGGATTGCTGGGTCAAATGGTAGCTCCATTCTCAATTTTCTGAGGAACCTCCACACTGCCTTCTACAGTGGTTGTACCAGTTTGCACTCCCACCAGCAGTGTACCAGAGTTCCTTTTTCTCCACATCCTCTCCAGCACTTGTTATTCCTTGTCTTGTTGATAATAGCCATTCTCACAGGTGTGAGGTGGTATCTCATTGTGGTTTTGATTTGCATTTCCCTGATAGCTAAT
>PVJL010021757.1:0-10155 GCA_004026885.1 Lyroderma lyra | reverse complement strand
CTATCCATGAACAGGGGATATTTTTCCACCTCTTAAAGTCTGTTCCAATTTCTTTCAAAAGTGTCTTATAGTTTTCTGTGTATAAGTCTGTCACGTTCTTTGTTAAGTTAATTCCCAGGTATTTCATTCTTTTTGTTGTGATAGCAAAGGGAATTGACTCCCTCATTTCTTTTTCTGAGGATTCATTGTTTGTATAAAGGAATGCTGTTGATTTTTGTACATTGATTTTGTATCCTGTGACTTTACTATATTCGTTTATTGTTTCTAATAGTTTCCTGGTGGAATCTTTGGAATTTTTTATATAAAGGATCATGTCATCCACAAATAGTGACAATTTGACCTCTTCTTTCCCAATTTGGATACCTTTGATTCCTTTCTCTTGCCTGATTGCTGTGGCTAGAACTTCCAATACTATATTAAATAGCAGTGGTGACAGGGGGCATCCCTGTCTTGTTCCTGATTTTAGGGAAATAGGTTTCAGCTTTTCCCCATTCAGTATGATGTTAGCTGAGGGTCTCTCATATACGGCCTTTATTATGTTGAGATACTTTCCTTTTATACCTATTTTATTTAGTGTTTTGATCATAAATGGATGCTGTATCTTGTCGAAAGCTTTTTCTGCATCAATTGAAATGACCATATGGTCTTTATCTTTTATTTTGTTTATGTGGTATATCACATTGATTGATTTTCATATGTTGAACCATCCTTGTGCTCCTGGGATGAATCCCACTTGATCTTGATGTATGATCTTTTTGATGCATTGTTGTATACTGTTTGCTAATATTTGGTTTAGGATTTTTGCATCTGTGTTCATCAGAGATATTGGTCTATAGTTTTCTTTCTTTGTGTTGTCTTTGCCAGGCTTTGGTATTAGAGTAATGTTGGCCTCATAGAACGAGTTAGGAACTATTGCTTCCTCTTCAGTTTTTTGGAAGAGTCTGAGGAGGACAGGTGTTAATTTTTCTTTGAATGCTTCGTAGAACTCATTGGCAAAACCATCTGATCCGGGGCTTTTGCCTTTAGGGAGATTATGGATAGTCGTTTTAATCTCTTCACTATCAATCGGTCTATTTAGATTATCCAGTTTTTCTTGGTTCAATCTAGGTAGGCTATAAGTTTCTAGAAACTTGTCCATTTCTTCTAGGTTGTTAAATTTAGTGGCATAAAGTTTTTCATAATATTTTCTTATAATCCTTTGTATTTCTGTGGTATCAGTGGTAATTTCTCCCCTTTCATTTCTAATTTTGGATATTTGTGTCCTTTCCTTTCGTCCTTTGATTAGTCTAGCCAGGGGTTTGTCAATTTTGTTGAGTTTCTCAAAGAACCAGCTCTTCGTAATATTAATTTTTTCTATTGTCCTTCTGTTCTCTAATTGGTTTAGCTCTGCTTTAATTTTTATTATTTCTTTCCTTCTGCTGACTTTGGGTTTTGTCTGCTCTTCTTTTTCTAGTTCTTTAAGATGGGACATTAAGATGTTTACTTGTTTCTTAAGATAGGCCTGTAGTGATATAAATTTCCCTCTTACTACCACTTTCGCTGTGTCCCAATAATTCTGATACGTTGTATTTTCATTGTCATTAGTTTCTATATATTTTTTAATCTCATCTTTTATTTGTCCTTTTATCCAGTCCTTTTCTAATAAGCTGTTGTTTAATCTCCATGTATATGTGTTTCTTTCTGCTTTCCTTTTACAGTTGATCTCCAATTTCAAAGCCTTGTGGTCTGAGAATACACTTGGTATGATTTCGATCTTCTTGAATTTGCTGAGGCTACTTTTGTGACCCAGCATGTGGTCTATCCTTGAGAATGTTCCATGTGCACTAGAAAAGAAGGAATAGTCTCTTTTTTGCTGGATGAAGTGTCCTGTAAATGTCAATTATGTTCAATTGCTGTAATGTGTCATTTAGAGCTGTTGTTTCCTTATTTATTTTCTGTTTGGATGATCTGTCCATGGCTGTTAGCAGGGTGTTTAAGTCTCCCACAATGATTGTGTATTCATCAGTTTCTCCTTTCAAATCTGTTAGTAGTTTTTTTGTATATTTTGGTGCATCCTGGTTGCTAGCATATATATTAATTAGTGTCAAGTCTTCTTGTTGTTGTATTGTGCCTTTTATCATTATGTAATGTCCATCCTTGTCTTTTACTATCTTTTTTAACCTGAAGTTTATTTCATTAGATATCAGTATGGCAACTCCTACTTTTCTCTGCTTACCATTTGCTTGAAGTATTTTTTCCCATCCTTTCACTCTGAGTCTGTGGTTGTCCTTATGGCTGAGGTGTGTCTCTTGGAGACAGCACATGGATGGGTTCTGTTTTTAAATCAAGTCTGCTACTCTGTGTCTTTTTATTGGTGAGTTCAGTCCATTAACATTTAGAGTGATGATCGATATGTGAGGATTTCCTGTGGCCATTACTTATTTCTTTGTTTGTTTTTGTTTTATTTTTGTTTCTTTCTTGTTGCCCCAACTTTATTCCATTTTTCCTGATGTTTTGTTTCAGGCTGAAGAGCCTCCTTCAGTATTTCTTGTAGTCCTGGCCTGTTGCTGGCAAATTCTCTCAGCTTCTGTGTGTCTGAGAAGGTCTTTATCCACCTTCATATCTGAAAGATAATTTTGCTGGATAATTTATTCTTGGCTGTAAGTTCCTCTCTTTTAAATTTTTGAATATTGGATTCCACTCCCTCCTGACTTGCAGAGTTTCTGCTAAGAAATCTGATGCCAGTCTGATGGGTTTTCCTCTAAAGGTTATAGTTCTTTTTTCCCTGGCTGCCCTGAGAACTGTCTCTTTGTCTTTAGTTTTGGCCATCTTTAGTACCAGGTGTCTTGGAGAAGATCTGTTAGGGTCTAGGTATCTAAGAGACCTGTTTTCTTCTTGAACTTGGAGTTCCAGATCTTTCCATAGGTTTGGAAAGTTCTTATCTACTATTTGTTTATGTTCTTTGTAGAGTGCTCTACCCCTTCTTCTATTCCTATTATCCTGATGTTGTTTTGTCTGATGGAGTCTGATAGTTCTTGCAGAGTTCTTTCAATCCTTTTGGTTCTATATTCCCTCTCTTCCTCTTTCTTAGCTGTTTCCATGTTCTGATCTTTGATATCACTAATTCTTTCCTCCATCTGGTTGGCCCTGTTTCCTATGACAGTTATTTCATTTCTCACTTCTTTTATTGTATTATTTATCTCTTGCATTTGTATCTCAATCTTCCTTATGTTTTGAATTTCTTTGTTAAATTGTTCCTTTTGTTCATGAAGTTCCTTTTTTATGTCATTCATGTCCTTTTTTATGTTGTTTATGTCAGCCATGGTGCTCTGCCAGTATGTTTTTATTTCTCTCACAGCCTTTAGAATGGCTACTTTAAATTCTCTGTCACTTAATTCGAAAACTTCTAGGTCTAAGGAGCTGTCTTGATAAATTTCCTGTTCTTTCTGAGGAGTTTTAGTTTTTAAGGAATTCATCCTGTCTGCTGGGTTCTTCCTCTTTGACATGAGGGCGTTATGCTCAGTAGTGCCCAGGAGCCCAGATTGGTACTTTTGGGGTGTCTTGCTGTAGGGCAGACATGAGGTGGTACTGGGGGGGCAAGTTTTGGGAGAGAGAGGGGTTGTTTATTTCTTATTTCTGGTCTCCTGCTACGTTTGGAGGCAGTGCACATCTATCATGGTTCCTCCACTTCCTGTAGTTAGTTAGTTGGTTGGGAAGTTTGTAGGAAAGGGGAGAGGTCAACAAAAGGCACACCAGGGCAGCTCCACCTTCTGCCCTATGCTGGGGAAGCTGGGTGACGTGGGCCAAGGCTGCTCCTACTGGCTGGGGTGAATGCTATCAAATCTGCCTTTCTTCCCAGGCCTGCTTCTGTGGTCAAATGTTGGGGCAAAGTCTGCTGGCTCACACTGCTTTTAGGACCCAGGGGCACGCGAGCAGGTGTGCGCACAAGTCCAAATTGTGGGTGTGACTCCGCAGTAGGGAGGCAGCCGGCCCGCCTCCACAGCAGGCCAGGAACGGGAGCCGCAGCCCCGCGCAGGGGCCGCGCACGCTGTGTCAGCAACCGGCCTGTCTCCGCAGCGGGCCGGCACGGGAACCTCAGCCCCGTCTGTGTAGGGGCCTGTGCGCTGTCCGCGGGGCAGCCAGCTCGCCCCTGCAGCGGTCCAGGACCAGGAACTGCAGCCCTGTGCAGGAGCCGTGCGCGCCTGCGCTGTGGGCCCCAAGCAAGCCTAGAGCCAAGATGTCGTCTCTGTAGTTCAGAGTCCTTGCTCAGCCCTGCTACCGCTCAAGAGTTCCAGAGCCTGGCTCCCAAGGTCTGTCCCTAACTCGCCGCTCCAAATTCCAGCTCCCCAACGTTCTCCCACTGTTCTGCCGCTTTGCTAGGGCTTTTTCTCTTGTCGCCTCCTGGCTTCTCTCCTCCCATGCACTGCAGTCAGCCACGATCGGGTCCTGTTGCGATCCGTCTTTGCTCCCTCCCCTCTCTCCCGCTCGTCCCTTTCTCTCCAAACCTTAGGTGTTTACTTGCAATGTGTGGATGTCTCAGCTGCCGTTTTTTGTCACCTAGGGTCCTTTCTTGGCTCCTGGGTGGCTGTTCAATTGTGTTTTCTGGGAGAGGCTTTAGGGACCTCCTCTCCAGTCGCCATTTTGTCCAGCCATGGTCTTTTGTAAGTCTGTCCACTGCCTCCTGCATGTGCATCAATTCTCCACACTCATCAAGTGTCAAGTCTTCATTCTCTTCCTGTCAGGTTTCATTGTTTCCTGTATCATTTGCGGGTTGTAGCATCAGCTCTCAGCCCTGCTGTGTTCTGTGGTATTCGGGGGCATGGTAGGACACATTAGAAGTAACTTTGGACTAAACTGGGAGACTGGACTCTGATCTCATTGGCTGTGGGGCTCTGAGAGGCCATCTTTCCTCTTTGCACACCATTGTTGGAACAGGGGTGTGGATCAGATGGTTGCTAAGGTGGTTCTAATAGGCTGGGGAGCCAAAGGTGGTGTTTGTCTAGTGTAAGAGGCTTATCTCCTCCACTTCCTAGAAAGTGGATATGCTCACTCTGTTGCTTTGAACAGTTGAACTAAGGACAGTTAGGGATTTTCCTATTTCTTTTTCTGATGAGATAGAAACTACATTTCTCTAAAATATTGCCAAATCCAAAGGATGCTACACTTATCTGTGCTGCCACCTGCACGGGATGGGACACAGCAGGAGTGAGAAGACCCCAAAATGCAGTGCGGTGTGCCGGTGCCTAAAGCAAAAGTTACATGAAATACACCCCAGAGAGCCAATTCTCTGAGCTCAAACTTGATTAGGAAGAAGGAGAAGCTGGGAGACAGGGCCAACTCTCTGGGGACTTTTATTGCCATTTTTGGTAAAAGCTCTGAGGAGCAGAATTCTATTTTTCACCTGGAGGACAGCACAAAGACTGAACAATAAACCCTTTGGGTGTAATAAATGTGTAAATATGGCACCAGAATTCTATATAAAATGCTGACCATTTCTCCTTGAGGTTGCAGTCTTGATTTGGATTTTTGTCATTTAATCTCCTCTCTCTACTTTCTCCTTCTTCTGGTGGAGGGTGCGAATGCTCTATTTTATTAGATTTTTTTTTCCCTTATAAGGTTTTACAAGTTTCTGCCTTGAATCCCAGTTTCAACAATGTATCTTCTTCTTGCTTTTTGTGTGGTTCCCTTGTTTCTTTACCCCTAAGTCCTGACTTGCTCCTCTCACAATCTTCCTAGTGATAGAAGTCTTTACTTGGAATGCCAATCCCAACATTCATCATTAAAAAAAAAAAGTTTAGGGACTAACTTTATTATTATTTCAAAGGTATTCTGAGTATCTACTATACAGTGAGATCTCATGCATCAGTGATATCAAATGGGGGAATAGCTTACTTCTCTTTATTGAATATTGGTATACAGTGGAATCCAAGGAATAAATAGTATTTGAAGGAGAGGAGATATTAATAATAATGTTTTTGAATAAATACATAGAAAAGATCTCAAGGGGAAATTCTTTCATTTACTTGTTGATATTGTCTTCTTTCAAAATAATTTCAGGCACTTTTCAATAAGGCTCACATATAGGGTGTTAGTACCCTTCCAACTTTCCTAGTGAGGTGCTGCTATTGGCGGCTGAGAATAAATGGGCACTATTCTCAGGAGGCCTGAGGCAAGGACCCAGAATGACCAAATTTAACTTCCAATTCATAATGTATCTATCTATGTTTGTCTTAATATTAAGACGTTTTAAATGACCTGACTTTGATTAAGCCGGGGTCTCTGGACATATGAGCCACCTTTGTCTTCTGGCTTCCTAGGTCCCAGGATACATCACTGCTGGGGCCATGTGCACTTCAGTGTGAGACTGGTGACAGGGTCCTCAAAGAGGCATAAAAGAACAGGAGTCAGGACTTTGAAAGGGGGAGATAAAATTTCTAAGGACAAAATTAACCTCTGAGTTCACTAGCAGCAAGTATGAAACAAAATCTCAAATATACATTTAAATCCATCAAGCCTAAGATTTTTGGGTGAAATTTTATTTTCTCTTGTATTGAAAAGTGATCAGGGAAAAACACCTTTGAGTCTGTCAATATAGACTGTTATTCTTTGTAATTGAAGTCTCTGAATACAGGTGGACTGCCTACACGTTCTTTGCCCCAGGTGTGAAAAGTTGTCTGATTCCATCCATTTTCTGAGCAAGGTCTGGTGTTTTTCAAACCTCCTTGCCCATTGAAATAACCTGGGGAGTTTAAAAAACTTCAAATGGCTTAGCTGCACCTGAATGCTAATAAATCAGAATCTCCGAAGGCAGGGGAGGAGGCAGGAACTGTGCATCAACATTTTGCTTTCTGAAGTTTCCTTGGAGAGTCCAATGCTCAGCCGCACTGGAGAGTCAGTGTTACAGACCAGGGGTTCTCAAACCTGAGTGGGTTAGCAGTCACCTGGAGGGCTTCTTAAAACACAGATTCTGGGCCCCACCCCCAGATTTTCTCAGTAACTAGGCTTCAGGTAGGGCTTGAGAATTTGCATTTCTACCAAGTTCCCTGGTGATGCTGATGCTACTGGTCTGAGGATCACACTTTGAGAACCATTGGTGAAGAGTTTTCAGGTATGTTGATACAGGTAACCCCTGTATAACACAGTTGTTAGTTCCCTAAAAATGCTGTGTTATGGGAGTCTGTGTTATATGAAACAAAGAACTAGGACAAAAAAGGGAGTTAGTTTCCAAAAATTAGAAAAACATGCTATTATATTTTTATAATGAAGAGAACTATCTGTATTAAAGCAATTTTCACCAAAAGTATAATATATTAATATGTATGAAATAATGTTTTCTTTGTCATTGCTGCTAAGCACATTAATTGAGGACATTTTCTTTTTGACAAGATATCTTCATCCTCTAAACTTTCTTCAGCATCATTTTGACTTCTATTCTGTATTTTTTGCAAAAAATCTATTATTTTAGATTGCTTGTTTTTAGCTGAGAGATCTTTATGAATTTCATTATATGGTGCTAAGCACTTGTGAAGTTCTCAGACTTGGTGATTCTTTCAGTGGAAGGCTCTTCATTTAGGAAATACAGCTTCAACTGTTTGGCTAAATCTAGGCCTTTCTTTACACTTTTTAGAGTAAAGTGTTTTACTTCTTCATTTTCACCTGTGCTATCATCCCCTGAATTATTCTTGGCATATTCTAGATGTCATTTCTACCAAATTTGCTCCATCAGTTTATTCTTCCACCAGTAATTCTTGGATACCTTGAACAGTCATATTGTCAAAACCTTCCCCTCCTAGAGACTTAGGAAGTTCTATTGCATCCATTGTGTTTTCTGCTGGCTCGATTAGATTTTCACTTTGAATTGACTCTGGCCATATATTTTTCCGACAAATGTTGTCCGTTTTATTTCTTTGATGTATAAATTTATGAGATAAATACAGTTCATAATCGTAAAATTCTGTGGTCATCCACAGTTGAATGAAAAATTTCAAATGAGATATCTTTTGTTCCAAAAGCTATTATTACATTCTCTGTTATTCAGGAATTTCCCTTATTTCCAATGAGGTATCTTTTGCTCTTAAAAGCTCTTATTATGCTCAGTGTTGTTCGGGGATTTTTCTAATCCTCAAACCGTGTTATAGAAGTGCCGTGTTATCTGGGGTTGCCTGTATTACCAAAGTAGATGGGATGAAAATCTTCAAGCTCTAAAGACAAATTTGGGATGGTTTGATAAACCAGGTGACATAACAGGCTTGGAAAATACTTGTACAACTACATTCTCCGGCTTTGGTGCCCATATTTGAATTTGATTGACAACATGTTTGGTTTCATTTGGATTTAACCCAGGTCTTGGAGACCCAGCCAGTCCATTTCCTATGGGTCAACACTATTTCATAAATGCAAATTAATAAACTTGTCTGTCCACTGCTGCTGCAGGTGTCCTATGGGGCACCATGGTGCGCTGTGAATATTGTCTCATAGTACTCAGAGTTTGGTAGATGCTGTGATGCTCTGATGCTGGGATGCTGTGGAGGTCTTCAAAGGAGTGATAAATGTCCTTCTGAGGGGGCAGCAGCCTTGTCTTTTCTGGGCTTCACATTGCCTACCTAACCTGACCAGCTCTTGTTTCAGCTTACTGCGTAGTTTCTTTTTCTTCCATTATAAATATTATCTGTACAACTCTCTTAGCTTTACTTGGCCCATTAAAAGGTCATTAGGTTTCCCATTAGCAGCTACTATTGATGGTTTCCCGCAGCGGCCTCAGCGTGGCCTCCTTGCCATGAATTTGAGCTGAGGGAGAATGAAAGCAGAGATGTGTGGAGGCTCCACTGATACCTGCTGCCCAGTTTCAAAACACAAAAGCTAGGCTGGAACCAACGTCTCCCCCTCTTCAGCAAGACTGGCAGAAGGTAAGAACTAAATTCCCATATTTGTACCAGGGACCCCCAACAGTATGTTGCATTTAATTTCTTTGCTTCTTTATGTATCTTTTAAGCACAGAAATATGAAAACAAATCAATACATAATAAACAAATAAATAAACATAAAAACAAATGAAACTTCCAGCTCAGTTTGTCTGTCACCTTTTACATCCTCCACCTTCCGCTGGTCACCAGTACTTGACTGACAGTGTTCGGTTTGCTCTCTGGTTTTTCTGCATTCCTAGGTCTCTTGTAAATGAAACAGCCTCATCTGTGAATTCCTAACTGGCCCACTGGTGAGGTTGAGTCCCAAAGACAATGGCACATTTTTTTAACTCTGTTTTGCCTTTCTTACAAAAACAACAAGCTTTTGTACTAAATTCCCCACCTTGTGTATGTAGTCAACATTGAATTCATGAAGAATATGTATAAGCAGAGTAAAAATTAAAGTTTAATTTAAAAGTAAATTCAAACACAAAACCTAGGTATAGTTAGAAATCTTGCTTGTTAACTGCTTTAGTGATTCATATCAATCTTCTAAAAAATCTATGACTTTAAGGAAAGAACGCTACCACTTCAGGATTTCTGACATCAGCAGTCCCTCAAAATTCAGGCAGGTCATTTGCAGCAGGTGTCCTCAGCTCTTCGCCTGTCTCTCAGTTAACTAAGGAAGTCATCTTCCAGATTTTGACTTCCTTTTCCTTAGAGGCCCACATTTCCTTTCTTGCAGTTTGGAGGAAAAGAAAAAAAGATCCTAATTATACACACTAGTTTCATTTACCTGCTCCAGTTCACCATGATTGTGCTTTCTGATTAGGAGAAAATTTGCTTCCTCTGACTGCTTCTTAGATTTAGCTCTCTGCCCTTTCCAGCCGAAGAGAGTCCTAATTTACACTGAATACACATGTTTAGTCATTAGCACTAAATGTTACAATGTCTTGTTGAAAATCTCCTGGAGCTGTCTGGCTTTTGGTATAGCATGGCTTCTTTTAAGGGGAACCATGAAGGTTAGCTTATGTCAAAGCCTGCCACACAATGTGATTATTCTGTTAGGGGTGGGAGCGATTTTTTTCCTATGAGGTGAGGAGGTTCTCTGGCCTCTGAGCCAGGCCCTTCCACTGAATGGAGATCGTGGGGTACACCACACAAAATGTCTGGAGACTGACATTCATGAAGCCAGCAGAAGGAGCAGTGCATGGCCACAGTACTGGTATGCTTTGCATTGACAAGCTCTTCAACTCCTCAAAAAACAAAACAA
>PVJL010021756.1:0-10158 GCA_004026885.1 Lyroderma lyra | reverse complement strand
ATACCAAGTGTATTCGCAGAACACAAAGCTTTGAAATTGGATATCAACTGTAAAAGGAGAACAGGAAAAACCACATATACATGGAGATTAAACAACAGCTTATTAAAAAAGGACTGAATAAAAGAACAAATACAAGATGAGATTTAAAAATATATAAAAGCTAATGACAATGAAAATTAAATGTATCAGGTTTATTGGGACACAGCGAAAGTGGTAATAAGAGAAAAATTTATATCACTACAGGCATATATAAAGAAGCAAGAAAAATCAAAAGCAAACATCTTAGCATCCCATCTTAAAGAACTAGAAAAAGAACAGCAGAAAAAACCCAAAGTCAGCAGAAGGAAAGAAATAATAAAAATTAAAGCAGAGCTAAACCAATTACAGAACAGAAGGACAATAGAAAAAATTAATATTATGAAGAGCTGGTTCTTTGAGAAAGTCAACAAAATTGACAAACCCCAGGTGAGACTAATCAAAAGACAAAAGGAAAGGACAGAAATATCCAAAATTATAAATGAAAGGGGAGAAATTACCACTGATACCACAGAAATACAAAGGATTATAAGAAAATATTATGAAGGACTTTATGCCACGAAATGTAACAATCTAGAAGAAATGGACAAGTTTCTAGAAACTTATAGCCTACCAAGACTGGACCAAGAAGAACTGGATAATCTAAATAGACCAATCAATAGCAACGAGATTGAAATGACTATCCATAATCTCCCTAAAGGCAAAAGCCCTGGACCAGATGGTTTCACCAACGATTTCTAGCAAGCATTCAAGGAAGAATTAACACCTATCCTCCTCAGAGTCTTACAAAAAGTTGAAGAGAAAGCAATACTTTGTAACTCATTCTATGAGGCCAACATTACCCTAATACCAAAGCCTGACAAAGAGAACACCAAAAAAAGAAAACTATAGATCAATATCTGTGATGAACACAGATACAAAGTTCCTAAATAAAATATTAGCAAATAGAATACAACAATGCATCAAAAATATCATACAACATGTTCTAGTGGGATTCATCCTGGGAGCAAAAGGATGGTTCAACATACAAAATCAATCAATGTGATGCACCACATAAACAAAATCAAGGATAAAGACCATGTAGTCATTTCAATTGATGCAGAAAAAGCCTTCCACAAGATACAACATCCATTTATGAACAAAACACTAAATAAAATAGGTATCGAAAGAAAATATCTCAACATATAAAAGGCCATATATGACAAACTCTTGGCTAACATCATACTGAATGGGGAAATGTTGAAGCCTATTCCCCTAAAATCAGGAACAAGACAGGATGCCCCCTGTCACCACTGCTATTTAATATAGTACTGGAAGTTCTAGCCACAGCAATCAGGCAAGAGAAAGGAATAAAATGTATCTATATTGGGAAAGAAGAGGTCAAATTGTTACGATTTGCGGATGACATGATTCTTTATATAAAAAATTCCAAAGATTTTACCAAGAAACTATTAGAAACAATAAACGAGTATAGTAAATTCGCAGGATACAAAATCAATGTACAAAAATCAACAGCATTCCTATATACAAACAACGAATTCTCAGAAAAAGTAATGAGGGTGTCAATTCCCTTTGCTATCACAACAAAAAAGTGAAATACCTGGGAATTAACTTAACAAAGCACATGACAGACTTATACATGGAAAACTATAAGACACTTTTGAAAGACATTGAAGCAGACTTTGAGAGGTGGAAAAATATCCACTGTTTATGGATAGGAAGACATAACATTGTTAAAATGCCCATCTTGCATAAAGCAATATACAGATTTAATGCAACACCCATTAAAATCTTACAATCGTAGTTTCATGAAATAGATAAAAAAATTACTAGATTTATAGGGAAACATAAAAGACCTCGAATTACCAAAGCAATATTACATTAAAAGAACAAGGCTGGTGGCATTACATTCCCTTACTTCAATTTATATTACAAAGCATCAATAGTCAAAACAGCTTGGTACTTGGTATAGACCAATGGAACAGAATTAAAAACTCAGAAATAAAGCCACAAATTTATGGACAAATAATCTTCCATAAAGGAGCAAAAAACAAACAATGGGGAAAAGATAACTTCTTTAGTAGGTGGTGCTGAGAAAACTGGAAAAACTTATGCAAAAGAATGAACCTGAGCTGTGAACTCTTTCCATATACAAAAATTAACTTAAAATGGGATAAAGACCTTCATTTCAGACCTGCAACAATAAACTGTATAGAAGAAAACATTAGTACTAAACTTATAGACCTAGGGTTCAAGGAAGACTTCATGAAACTTACCTCAAATTCAGGGGAAGTAAAAGCAAAAATACATGAATGGGACTCTATCAAACTAAAAACCTTCTGCACAGCAAAAGAAGCCATCAACAATGCAAAGAGACAGTCAACTGAATGGGAGAAAATATTTGCAAATAACGCATCAGATAAGGGTCTAATATAAATATAAAAATAACTAATAAGACTTAACAACAAAATTCAAACAACCCAATTGAAAAGTGGGCAGAAGAACTAAACAGACACTTCTCCCACGTAGAAATACAAATGCCCAGCAGACATATGAAAAAATGTTCATCCTCATGAGCTATCAGGAAAATGCAAATCAAAACTGCAATAAGATATCACCTCACACCTGTTAGAATGGCTATTATCAACAAGACAAGGAATAACAAGTGCTAGAGAGGATGTGGAGAAAAAGCAACTTTGGTACACCGCTGGTGGGAATGCAAATTGGTACAACAACTGTGGAAGGCAATGTGGAGGTTCCTCAGAAAATTGGAAATGGAGCTACCATTTGACCCAGCAATCCCACTTCTGGGGATATACCCAAAAGACTTGAAAACCTTTGTCCGCCAAGACTTATGTGTCCCTATGTTCATCGCAGAGCTGTTCACAGTGACCAAAACATGGAAACAACCAATGTGCCCTGCGACAGTTGACTGGATAAAGAAGCTGTGGTACATATACACAATGGAATATTACTCAGCTATAAGAAAAGATGAAATATTGCCATTTGCAACAAAATGGATGGACCTGGAGATCATCATGCTTAGTGAAATAAGCAAGACAGAAAAAACAAGGAACTGTATGACTTCACTCTTATGCGGAATATAAAACTGAAAGCAAAGAAAAAAGAAATGAAGAAACAAATAACCCATGGACACAATTAATAGTTTAATGTTTATTTGGGGACCAGTAGGATAGGGAGGGGAGAAAGGGGAGGGTGTAGAAGAAGAGAGAGGGGAAGCTAAATATAAAGTGATGGAAAGAGAAGTTACATTAGGTGGTGAACTTATTATACAACAAGTTGACAATACACTGTGGAATTGTATGCCTGAAACATATGTAATCCTTGCTAACTGATGTCACCCCAATAAGTCTAACAATAAAAATGAATTTAAAAAATAATAAAGGAAAATTTCAAAGTGATCAGAAAATATCCTTTTTTGAAAATCAGAAGATTTGGCCCTCAGATGGGGGAATGATTTCAACGTTCTAGGAAGCTACTGAATGAGAGGAATTAGATGTAAAAAAGTTCTCTAGACCATCTCTACTGGGTTTTATTGAATCAACTGAAATTTTAATTTTGATTCAGAGGATATGGGTAAGAGCAGTGCACTTTTATCACATGAACAGCTTTTTAAAGTGCTTATGACTATAACACCAAACTTCCCTCCATAGCAGCCTTTAAATTCCCTATGGAAACTATGCAGTTGTTTACTTCCTATCCAGGAAGAAAAAGCTGACTTGAGCTTAAAGCTTACTTTTCCCACTTTGGCATAAATAAAGCACAGATGAGTAGTCATGCTTTCCTAGGAAGGCATTCTCAAATTTTAATTGTGTGTGCCAAGTTAGCTTCCTAAATTTGTTTCCCACTGAACCCTGGTCCCTGGTATTTATCTGACCACAACAGTGTCAAATGCTTCTCCAGTAAAGACCTTACACTCTTTACCAATGAATGGTTATAAAGATTACGAAAAGAAACAATTTTGTAATAGTAAAAAAACTTGTTTGTTTGTGTGTGTGTGTGTATTTATCAAGATGTAAGCTTTCATATATTAATGAAGAAATACTTAAAAAGGAAACAAAATTTTCTAACAGCAAAGTGTTCATGTATGTTTATGAGTGCATGTAAATTTATCAATATATAGGTTTTCATATTGAACAGATTGGAAAAGCAAACAGAATTTTCTAACAGCAAAATGTGTGTGCATGTGTGCATGTGTGCACACCAACAGGCTCATCGATGTAGAAGCTTTCTCAGATAAATAGGAAAAGAAAACTGCACTGAGTTAGGGGTGGAGATCACAGCTTTACTCCTGCTACAGCAGTTAACCAATCCATATTCTATAAGTTTATGCAAGTGTGTAATGGGTCTCCTTTGTTTTCAGAGACTGCAGAAAGCAATGTCCTGCTGCTTTTGGAATACGTGGCTATACACTAGTCCAATGTCCAGGACACATCTTTTCCCTCATGGCTGCCAATGTTCCTTTACAGGTGGCTAGCCTCCCACCCCCCAATTCAAGCACCTCACTCAAGGCTGGCTGTGGTTTCTAATTACTGCTCTCGAAGAAGAAGGAGAAAGAAGAAGAAGAAGAAGAAAGAAGAAGAAGATGAAGAAAGAAGAAGAAGAAGGAGGAGGAGGAGGAGGAGGAGGAAGAAGAGGAGAAAAGCAAAAAGTCTGTTTCACAAGATAAAGGAGGTGGGATGGGGGTGGAGAATTTAAATGTGGGAAATTACTTAATTACTAGGTGTATATCCATGTTAGTCCTTAAATCTACAAAGCAGCCCCTTAGCAACTATCACAAAGTACTTCCAGAAGTGAGGAGATTTACTTTCACCTGAACTATAACATAGATCTCTTCTAAAGAAAACTGGAATCACTGAAGCCTATTAAGTATGACCCACTTCTTGTGTAAATAATGTCAACTTATCAGTTTTATTCAAGCTTAACCCATTTCTATTCCAATCTCCAGACTCCAAAACTTACACCGGTGACTATGATGCTACCTCTAAATTTTTCAACACCAAGGAACTGTTAAGAATGAGTTCGATTACCACAGAAAAGAAAGAGAAACTCACTGAGCAGAAAGAATTACCCCCAAATCACTAAACATTCACTAAGCTAGTCACTTTGGGAGGACCTAACCACACTTTGCTCCCCCTCTTTGGTATAACCAGGAGTTCCCCTCACTTAGGACTATAAGCAGGGGCAAACTCCTTTTTCCAGTTTAAGCAGAGGAAGGAGAAATGAGTTGGAAAAGCACACCTGTCAACTACCCAGACATAGCAATCCAAACGTTCATTGTTCACATTTTTTAAGGACACCGCAGAGGTAATGTATTTTTTTTTAATTTGAATCACAGAGTTCAAAGAAATCTGAATCAAATGGAATTTCACTGTAAAGCCAAACTTAGGACTGTAAAGCCTTCAAAACAAAGGTACATTTTGTTGCCAAAATGCAAACAAGTTAAAAATTAATAAAAATACATAGAAATTCTAAACAGCCCTCCCCTAAAGAAGGCAGTGAGAAACACAAACCAGTACACACATGAGCTGAACCCCTTTGAGAACTACTGAAACAGCAAGTTCCTTTGAAAATGCCCTTTCCCCTTCTCTCCAAGTTGCCCTGTGGGAACAAAACATTAGCACCAGGAAGGTAAAGGGGAGTGACTCTGGCAAAGTTACCAAATGAAGCAATCTATTTATATCACCCAGGGCCCATCTGTCCACCTTGGAGTCCCACAGGTACCACAGGGGCATCTGCTGGTGCTATGTAGCTGCAGCAAGGACAGGGGCCCAATCCTGACACTGAGCTGACCTCAGCACAGGTCCTGGCAGCCTTTACATCACAGCTTTTATGCAGCCCATGGCCCCATCAGCCACAGGGGAAGGACTGCCACTACTTCACAGTCTTGTGGTACCAAATCCAGACACCCAATGTGATGCCCACCCCCCAGGAACATAATGTACTTCATCGAGCATGAGCACGTGGTACTCAAGCTTGGCACGCAGTTGGCCAGAGTCTGGGCCTGTCTCGTGCTGCTAATCACTGTCTCTAAGCTCTCGCAGCAGTGCTTCTCCTACAGGTGGCAGGCCACCACGATAAGCTGGTGGGCACTCTGTACAGCAGCATGAAGATGCCAATCGGGACCATGAGTTATTTAGTGTTACATTATATTCACAAAGCTGCCTAACTGCTATTACAAACATTTCTGCAGCAAACATAAATGATAAATATAACCTGGGAAAATGCAATTTCTTGATCTGTAATGAAGACAATTTTAGTACATCTGGTCAAGTAGAATCCTAGAAAGTTGGCATTCTTGGCCTAAAAAAATATATACAAATTTTTTTAATTGATGATAAAATATTATGCAAATCTTTTCAACAGCTTAAAATACTGTTTGCATTAGTCTTTAATAAAAGATCGTAATTAGCAAATCAAACTTTCTTTTACATACTGTGTTCCTGGATCTTTATCTGTAACACCTAACTGAAGCACTGAGTCTTAATTCCTCCTAGTCAACAGAAGGAAAATTCTGAATTTTTCAGAAAGATAACTGACAAAACATTCACAGATACCAATTCCTAACTTTAGGAACCAAATGACAGCTGATACTCTTAAAGACATTATGAAAACTGGAGTTATAAAAGCAGGAAGGGCCTAGTGACATTACTCAGCCATAAGAAAAGATAAAATACTCATCACAACATAAATGGATCTTGACATTATCATACTAAGCAAAGTTAAGTCAGACAGAGAAAGTCAACAACCACAACTTCACTTTTATGTGGGATATACAATTGAATGCAAGAAATGGGCATGACAAACAAACAAAAGAAACAAAAACTCAAAGACAAAGTTACCAGAGGGTAAGTGTAGAGGAGGTGGTAGAGGAGGAACAAGGCGGTCAAATATATGGTGACAGAAGGAGAACTGGCTCTGGGTGGTGAACACAATACAATACATAGATGATGTATTATAGAAATGTACACTTTAAATCTATATAATTTTACTAAACAATGTCATCCCAATAAAATTATTAAATATTTTTTAAAAAGTAGAAAGATCTAAAGCTTCTTGGGAAGTGTTGATCAAAACAGCATTGGGGGCCTCCAGACCACATGCCTGACTCACTTGTTGAACAGCCGTGCCCTGAGCCTGAGGATAGATGGGGCTGTGACAACAGCCTCTGCAGCACACAGAGGAGCTGGAGGTCTGTGAATGGTTCAGTTATTTGCCAGATGTGCCTTTTCTCGGCACAGAACCCACCCTGAACTCCAGTTAGCAAAACCATTACCAAGATGCCATAGTTGTACCTCATCTACTAGCAGCTTCTGCTAGCTTCTGGGCTGCCACATTGCCACTTTTACCTGAGCCAGTTCTAGCCTAGTTTATTATGCCCAGCAAATCTAATTAATATGGATTAGAACCTACACCCAAATAAATAAAGAGGAAGAACAGAACAAGGACTAATCGAGGAAAGAATACATCACCACAAAAGGGAACAAAACCTTCCCTTTTACAAACCCATCAAAAGATCCAGGATCTTTCCCAGAGGGGAAGTGCAGGGGTGACAGGATGACAACAGCCATGAAGCACTGAGACGGCTAGATGTGTAACACTTATCATGCATTCAATCCTCCTATCTCAATCTTATAGATAAAGAAACAGCCTTTATAAACTCTTTAAAAATTGTCCAAAGTCGCAAATTCAACACAAAGCAGACTGCAGCATAAAGCACAGGATGCCTCCAAATCAGTACTCTCAATTACCATGCTACCCTGCATCTCCACGATGTCACCACGTAGTTACACGCCCAGCAACTGGGAAAGTATCTGGGCCCATACCTTACACTTTAGAGTGTAGTCCAGCTGAGAACTATCCAAGATAAAATAAGAAAATTTCTGAAAGAAAAAGAAACAACAGAAAAGAAGAAATTTGATTCGGCAGCACACTGCCAACCTAATTTGATATATGGAAAGACAAAAGGAAAAGACAAATTTTAAAAGCGAGTAGAAAAGAACAGACAAAAACCCAGATAGCAACAAGAAAAAGACTAATTTGGACAGTCTGCCTTTTTAACAGCAGCAGGTTGAGAATCAGTATTTTAAAAACAGTTAAGCCAAATATTCAGTTAGGCTTTAAAAAGTGATTCTAAAAATTCATTCCTTTTTCTCCACATCCTCTCCAGCACTTGTTATTCCTTGTCTTGTTGATAACAGCCATTTTCACAGGTGTGAGGTGGTATCTCATTGTGGTGTTGATTTGCATTTCCCTCATAGCTAATGAGGATGAGCATTTTTTCATATGTCTGATGGCCATTTGTATTTCTTCATGGGAGAAGTGTCTGTTTAGTTCTTCTGCCCACTTTTCAATTAGGTTGTTTGTTTGTTTGTTGTTAAGTCTTATTAGCTCTTTATATATTTTATATACTTTAGATATTAGACCCTTATCTGATGTGTTATTGGCAAATATTTTCTCCCATTCAGTTGGCTGTCTCTTTGCCTTGTTGATGGTTTCTTTTGCTGTGCAGAAGTTTTTTAGTTTGATACAGTCCCATTCATTTATTTTTGCTTTTACTTCCTTTGCCTTTGCGGTCAGGTTCATGAAGTCTTCCTTGAGTTGTAGGTCTATAAGTTTAGTACCAATGTCTTCTTCTATACAGTTTATTGTTGCAGGTCTTATATGAAGGTCTTTAATCCATTTTGAGTTCATTTTTGTATATGGAGAGAGTTCACAGCTCAGGTTCATTCTTCTGCATATGTTTTTCCAGTTTTCCCAGCACCACCTACTAAAGAGGCTGTCTTTTCCCCATTGTATGTTTTTTGCTCCTTTATTGAAAATTATTTGTCCATATATTTGTGGCTTTATTTCTGTGTTTTCAGTTCTATTCCATTGGTCTATATTTCTGTTTTTCTGCCAGTACCAACAAATAACCCATGGGCACAATCAATAGTTTAATATTTATTTGGGGACGGGTGGGTTAGGGAGGGGAGAAAGGGGAGGGGTGGGAAAGGAGAAGGGGGAAGCTAAATATATGGTGATGGAAAGAGAAGTCACAATAAGTGGTGAACTTATTATACATCAAGTTGACAATGCACTGTAGAATTGTATGCCTGAAACCTATGTAATCCTTGCTAACAGATGTCACCCCAATAAAAAAAAATTAACAAGTTCAAAAACTGTTTTGAGCAGTTGAGAAAGTATCTCTATAGGTTTATTGCATCAAGCAGAGAGTACTTTAAAGGTGAATGATGTTTAAACATGTAAGGATAAATACACAATTTTTATAAATTCCAGGTTTTTTTGGGGTCTCCTCTCATATGTGTGGAATTATGTGTATATCATTTAGATAGTGAAGTGCCATGCAAATAATCTCTTAAGCAAATGGTTTGTGTGTATGTTTTCAATGTTGATGTGATTTAATTTCTAAATTTTTGTAATATTGTCAAATAAATAAAT
The DNA here is from genome assembly GCA_004026885.1 of Lyroderma lyra. Classification (NCBI taxonomy): domain Eukaryota; kingdom Metazoa; phylum Chordata; class Mammalia; order Chiroptera; family Megadermatidae; genus Lyroderma; species Lyroderma lyra. The sequence goes on along the minus strand of PVJL010021756.1, from coordinate 660 downwards.
TCACAAAATAAAAAAAATAAAAATAAAAATAAAAATTCATTCCTCAAATGACCGATTTCAGAGAAACTTATTGCTCTACATTTTACAAGAGGTTTTCCAAACATGAAAGCAATCAATACTGACATAAGAAGAATTCTACCTGTTTCTCAACAGCTTTTCCTGTACACATGGCAAAGGTGAATATTTATAAAGACCAAAATGCCAACAAGCTGCTCCAACTTTGACTATTTGCTCCTGTTACATCAAGAATTCAAAGATGAGAGAAATGTATAAAGAATTACTCTGCTAAGGCTCATTCACAAGGTAGCCAAGAATACGAGGGCCTGCCAGAAAGTATCCAACCCTGTAATATGAAAAAGAGAGGCATTTATGTCTGGATTCTTTCTGTGCAGCCCTCATATACCTCCTGTAATCTATGGTGTTAGCTATTAATCATTACAAAAAATGCCTGAGGTTCTAAATTAGTTTTTTTTATTTAATTCAAGTAAAGAAGGACAAACTAAGGTCATAAGTATTCATCCATTCAAATGTCTTTCTTTCTTCAACAATTCCATAGCATCAAATACAGTGCAACATAATTACAGCTTCCATGACATTAAATAATAAATGGTTCCTTTAACACAAAATTTTGCAATTCATTCTCTCCCAAATGTAATTCTA
>PVJL010021755.1:0-10162 GCA_004026885.1 Lyroderma lyra | reverse complement strand
TTATTTATCTCAGCTATGGTGTTCTGCCAATAGGTTTTCATTTCTCTCACAGCCTTTAGAATGGCTGCTTTAAATTCTCCGTCACTTAAATTCGACCCTTCCAGATGTAACAAGCTGTCTTCTGGATTAATTTCATGTTCTTTCTGAGGAGTTTTAGTTTTTAAGGAATTCATCCTGTCCGCTGGGATCTTCCTTTTTGGCATGAGGGCTTTATGTTCACTGCCCAGATTATTGCTTTTGTGGTGTCTTGCTGTAGGGCAGACACTAGGTGACGCTGGGTGTCAAGATTTGGGAGAGAGGGGGCTGTTTGTTTCTTGTTTCTGATCTCCTACTGCGTTTGGAGGCTATGCGCATATATCCTGGGGAGAGGCCAACAAAAGGCTTTTGGCCCTTTGCTGGGGAGAATCAGTCTTCCCAGCCCTGATTCAGTACCTGGCTGTCTAAAGGCTCACACTGCTTTCAGAACTCTGGGGTCCACGAGGAAGTGCCCGCTCCATAAGTCCAAACCTGTGGGCCTGGCCTGAGACAGCAGGGTCGCCTTTGCAGCAGGCTGGGAACAGGAACTGCAGCCCTGTGTAGGTCTCCAGGGGGCTTAGAGCTGGGGTGTTATCTTTGCAGTTCAGAGTCCTCGCTCAGCCCTTCCACCACTCAAAATTTCCAGAGGCTGGCTCCCAAACTCCTTCTCTCCCCAGATCCCCAGTCTCTCTCTCCTCCCCCAAACTGCGCATCTCCGAATAGTCAGCAGGGATCGCGTCCCGCGTGGTCCGTCTCTGCTCCCTTCCCTCTCCCCGACTCGCCCCTTTCTCGCCAGCCTTCAGGTTTACTTGCGATTTGTGGATTTCTCAGCAGCTGGTTTGTCACTCAGGGTCTGCTTTCTTGGCTCCTGGACGGCCGTTCAATTGTGTTTTCTTGGAGAGGCTTTAGGAACCTCCTCTCCAGTCGCCATCTTGTCCTCAAGCCCTACAGTGGGTCTTCAATAGCTCCAGTTATCCTCCTCAGTGGAGTCCTTGGGAAAAAAATAAAAAGTCTAGAAGAAACCTCCTAAGTCATTTGCATTCACAGTACAGGAAATACTCATTGTTTTCAGGGCCAGGATGCTTGCTCCACAGTACAAACACATTAGGATTCTTTCCAAAGTCCTTGATATCAGGCAGCAGAGTTAATCACCTACCTCGCAGTGAATCAGATAGAGTTGGTGACAGTAATTTAGCCTCCCTTAAGCATCATTTGGGACTCATATGAGGGGATAAAAGACTAAAAACACTCTCAAACAAATAAAGAACACCTTGTGTGATTGGACAAAGATCATAGGAAGAGTCACTGTCACTGAGTAAACTTTGGTTCAAATGTCACACTTGGAGAAGATGTCTTCCCATCAGAGTAAGAACAGGCCAGAATGGCAATGCCATGTGCATTCCCAGACAGCTCAGATCCACCGGCTTTGCAGATGCCAGGCTGTGTGTGTGTGCATGCTTGTGTATGTGTGTGTGTGTGTGTGTGTGTGTGTGTGTGTGTGTGTGTGTGTATTGGGAAGGCAACAGGAACAAGGGAGGGAAGAAAGGTAAACACAGTAATTCTCTATCTTTAAAATGGCTACCATCCACCTTTCTATGCCACTTGAAAGGTAACTCAATCACCTTTTCTTTATTTCCCTGGAAAAATGACACTAAAACTTCAACCTTCAAAATTTGAACAAATTTGAATATGAAATGAAGTCCACTCTTATGAGGTAAGAGGAAGGGTTATTATTAGTACCTGGATACCTTCTCTACTCCCTGAATGTCCTTCCACAGGTTTTCCTGTCTGAGAGAACATAGAATAAAGCAAATCCTTACAATGGTTTGATTGAGCTCCCAGGAAGGACCAAATGGAGGTGATTTACCCCGAGTCTTACTTAGCAAGTCCAATTTGGAAGCCCTGTGTGCTCTGAGGTTCTTTAGCATCCCATCATCAAGCACTCTCTACACCAGGGAGGCTTAGCACAAGCCCAGCCTGATGAGGCTAAGTGCCCACTGTGATGGGGGGTGGGGGCAGGGCGGCTTGTCCTGGCAGTACCTGCTGTGCTTCTTTGGCTCTGACTGGTAGACACGGATGAAGTACAACTTCAAAGACCCAAGGAGCTCTAGAAGAAAAGCCTTGCTGGCCATTAAATCAGGTCTCTTGATTCCTAATTCAAGCAAATTCAGGCTCTCACCACACTGGCTCCTAACATGAATCCATGTGATTGTATCTGCAGATTTCTTGATGGGTGTTCATAGTGGCCAGCAGATATCAAATTCTGCAAGAGAAGCTCTCCATGGAAGCCAGTCCCTGGTAGTGCGGATAATATATTATGCGTTAAATCACTCAGAGAAATGCCACCCAGTTGTTAGAATAAAGAAGATTTAATTGCCAAGTATTGGGCTTTAAAAACCAATGAAGTATAGAATGTAACTTTAATTAGAAGAATCAGATGAACAGAGTGTAAAAAGCTTAGTGTATGACCAGCATGTATCTCCTTGCACCTTTATTCTCCAAGGACACGGAGTCAAAACAGAGATTAGTCCTCTGCTACTCACTTGGGGACAATTATCAGCAAAGGAGACAAGCATATTACTTCACTCAAACCCATAAACAGTCTTTAATTTATGGAGCTTTTGGATAAGACTCCTTGATCTCATTAATGCTGAGAACCAAATAACCAGCATCAACTGTGGATCAAGCATCCTGGCCCTGATCTCTGCATGTACATTCAAAAACACCAAAGATTCCTAATTAACTTGTAGCCAATACTGTCCATGCACTGTATCCATCTTGAGAAGAAAAAAAGTTGAGACATGTCACAGCCATTTTCATATAAGCATTGCAACAACTTTCAGGATCTTCATGCCCTCCTGTCTTAGATGGAATTGAGATTGCTAGGGAACAGAATCCTGCTCCTCCACAAAGACAAAGGCCTGAAGGTCATGTATTCACCCCAATGAGTTCACTGTCAAGCCCTGGAGACCCTTACCTACTAGAATAGCTTTGAGCTGCACTGGCTTGGGTCTCTAACTCAACTTAGTATTTTTGGACTTGGGCATAGAACAAAACTGAACTTTTCAATCAGGAAAGGAATGCAAAATGCTTAGGGCTGATTTTCAAAGGGCAATGTTTTTATTGGCAATAAAATGGATGGACCTGAAAAAACTATTCATCTGGCCTAACAGCAGCATGACAGGGTCACGGGGGATCAGGAGCATGGAGAAGAAGGATGGGTGGTAAAAGCTAATCCCTGGACAACTCTCTGCTGAAGTTGATGGCCACATAGCACAGCCCATGACTTATAGGTGAGAACGAATGTCAAAGGAAGAGCTCATGTTGCTTGGGGAAGGTGATGCTGACAAAAAATCTCTCCAAATATCTCCGACATCCTTTCTGTTGACTAAGCTTTGACCTTATCATCATGTGGAAGCCTAAGTTCTAATTTTTAAGATCTGTATCTTGCCTAATCAGCAAAATGCTTTTTGATAACTTTCTGGATGTCTAAGTGTAGTTTGAAGAGAAGGCCAGGTAAGAAATGACTGAAAATATGCCAAGGCAGCCAAGCATTATCTTCAGAAAAGCTAGAACCACCCCAAGATCTGTTCTTCCCACTCATCCATTCTTATAACAAGTGTTTTCTTCACACCTAGTATGTGTCTGGTAGCTGTTAGGAATGAAGGGAAGGAACAGAAATGATTCAGACACTGCTGTCATGGAGTTCAAAATGTAATGAAGGATAAACTTAACACAGAGATATTTAAAAGACATCTACCTCCTTCTGAGACTAAGTGCAAATGCAGCAGCTTGTTTTCAAAAACACTGTCTTTGTTTCCCAACTCACCCTCTGCTGTGGCAGGGGCATACCTCAAACAACTGTATCCCAGCGTTTAAGCTTTTTCCACAAATCCTGTGTTCAGAAACAAGTGGAAAAAACTCTCTGGGCTTCTCCCAAGCTTACTGATAGTCATTGCACAACAGTTTCCCCACCCTCCTGTGGGCTTTCCAGGTCAGAAACCAGGCTCCTCACCTCCAGCACAGAAAGAGAACATGTCCAGAATCACACAATTGAAACTCCAGGTACATTTTTTAGAAATAGGTCATCTACAAAGAATTGTGAAACCATTACAATATATAAAGCAAGGAAATAAATGATCTTACCTATACAAAATGACACCGCCTACTTTTTATGATGGGTGATGAGGTGTACTGAGTTTTGTTTTTCCTCTCATCTCCCATGCTGTGACTAAATGGTTGTAAGCCATAAAATATTAGACCCAGCCAGATTTCTCATGGGCTCTTTCCTCTATCTCCTGTCTTTTATCTCCTATCTCATTCTACAAAATAGACATTTGCAAGACTTTTAGATTTGTAAATTGCCCACAGAAAAAAAATTCCTCCTTGACAAGAAGCTGATGGACTCACAGATGGGTCTACTGGCTGACCTGGGTACAAGCTAGAAATGACGTATTAAAAGAAACACATCTAATGAAGTGGAACAGGGTGACAGTTGATGATAGTAACTAATGGGTTTTTTTTATTCCATATATTTCCTCTTACCTATTGACACTCCCTAGTCCCCATTCACTACATGAGGAGAGGGTGACAACAGTAGAAAAAATCAAGAGAAGTGGTTGAAATCTAAAAGCCAAAGCATTTACTTTACAAGAGCCTAAGACCTGAAGGGCTGGAGGCTTAAACAAGGGATTGGAAGTTAGTTCACAAATCATGCTATCCTGTCCCCAAATTAGATTAGGACTCTGAAGTCCAGAGAGGTAAGGGGATGAAAAGAGGTGAACCAAAGAGACAGAGGCTTGTGGGTCAGGCGTGAGTTTCTTCATGGGACTCAGTCTAATGTCCCCAAGCTGGTCTGTCTACAGGCTGATAGCCCTCACACTTTCAGGGCCCAGAGGAATAAAGTACCTTCCTCCCTCCACTGCACTTCCTTTCGTCTCTATCCCGGCCCAGCATTCATCTCCCTTCCCAACCCAGCAGCATCCTCTCCTGGCATCAGAATAGTTCTATACCTCTCACCCTTCCCAGCTTTCAGCAGTCTTCCAGGAAGGGAGACTAATTATAGCTACCATATTTAGGAAACCAACTGAAAGCCAGGACCTAATTTTCCATCAGCCATCACGTTGTAACAATTTCCAGCAGTTAGGGTTTGAATTGAACCAGTGACATGCACCAAAGTGAAAGGGTCCAAAAACCATTATCACTCCCCAGAGCCAGTCTTCCGCTTTGCTTCTCACTTCCTGTTCAGAGCACAGACAAATGAGCCTTCTTGATATGTTTGTGCCAGTTCCTTTCCCTTAGTCCTTATTCTCAGGCTTTTTTGCAGAGCGCACTCCAACCACATTCTAGACAGCTATCCTGCTGTATGAACCACTCAGCTGTTCATTAACATGACTCAAAACAGCCTTCTATAAGATCATCCCTGCTGCCTTTGATGGTAGAGGTGTTGGGCTCCATTTCCAGGCTGATTCAAAGAAATGTGAAATAGTGAAAGACATTTGTCATTACTCAAGGGCAGTGATTTAATGATAGCAGGCTATATTATAGGCTCCTGGTTTTCGCTATCTTTTTCTCGGGGATATGTTTTTCTCTTTTCAGCATCATAATCAATATTTCTTCTCTCCTTTGTGATGCTTCATATCAGGCTACTGTGCTAAATTGTCACCTGACATTTAGTCTGGATGCTATTCTCCCAGACGGAACATAATTTTCTCTCTCTTCAATGCCCAGAATATTGAAAGGGCCCAAGCAACAATGTCCAATTATTTGTCAAATCACAGTTTTGCTATGGGACTAGGAAAAGAGAATACATCTTCAGCCTCTCCCAGCTTTCCACAGATTAATGAAAATCAAACTCAATAAGTGTCAACCTGTCTCATAACTAAAGCCCCTGTATTATTAAGAAAGCAGACACACATACAAGTAATATCAAAGGCCCACTACTGTTCATTCATGATATACTATCCATGTTGAGCAACTAGACTTTTTTATAACTGAAAAAAATGTAAATACCCCCAGTCCAACAAGAGAATTTATAAGAAATCTCAGCTGAGTTTTGCTGCCCCAAGAGATAAGCTAGTTTAGCTGTTTTATCAAAGAGCTTTGAAATATAAAATGCTCCTGAGGGATTAGAAAGGAAAGAGGAAAAACATTATCCCTTAGAGAGACTGAGAACTGTAACATCTCTGTTCTCACTAGGCTCCTTGGGAATAAACATCCCTCATGTGATCACTCCCAGGGACAGAGATCCATAAAGGAGCAGTTACATGGAGGATACACATGAGTTCTCCAGGATTCCACTACTTGGTGACTTTGTGTCAATGTCAATCCCTTGGGCTTCCAGTGTCTCATCTTACACCCAGGAGCTGGATTCAGAAATCTCCAAGAGCCATCTTAGCTTTGTAATGTTATGATTCTTAGATGAAAGACAGAATGGGGGTCCTATAGCATTAGATCTGAGATAGAGCAAGAGTTGAAGTCAGGAAGAAAGAGGGAGGAATAAATTAGGAATAAAAGGACAAAATAGAAACTGTCTTTAGGCAACAAGATGAGAAATTTAATAACAGGAAATGGAAGGGCAGACAAATTGGGGAAATAAGGATAAAACAAAGATAAAACAAAATAAATTTATGCTAATAAACACTAATGATAATGATAGCTTTTGTTTGTTCAGCAGCTACCCTGCTGTATATATGTTTTCTCTAATATCCACAGCTCTCTGAAGTTAGTATTAATATATACACTTTACATATGAGATTCAGAGAGTTTTAAAAACTGGTCCAAGTTCACATTGCTAATAATTAATTAAAACATGATCAAATCCGAAAACCCAAGCCAATCTTTTTACAATGTCATACTGCCCCTTAAACCATTTCCCCAGCTCTTTAGTAAGAGATCAGTGTTCTCTGTTTTAGTTAATTAAGGATAGTTCAAGTGGAGGATTTATCAAAAAATCCATAAAGGCAGCATCTTCATCTACAACCAGTTTTGAATGTGCTCTTGATGTAGAAGAAGAAGATAAAAGGAAAAATGCCCTAAATCTTTCACAAGAAGTACCGTGTTTTAGAATGGAAACTACTATGACAAAAGGAGAGACAAGTACTAGCTTAGATATCTGGAGAGCCAGTTTACATTCTTGCCACAACTTTCTTGCATGGCTCTCCATAAGCCCTATTGCCCTACCTCCAAGCACTGAAGAAATCCTGGATGCACATGTGCTAATAAGTATAAGGCGTTAGATATAAGCAAAGGACAGTTCCATCCCAGGCACTTCCTGGTAGTAAGTGATGGGAGAGGGAGACTGGAGCTGTTTCAGCAGAGTACACTGATGTCCTGCAAACTGCAGACATCTAGTCATAGTTTCAGGAAAGGTAGGCTAAACTTTCAGAAAACTGGTGATTTAAAACAACAATAACAAAAACCTTTCAGAGTAAACAAACTGGTATGTGAGTGGGATTGTTAAAGCCTTTCTCATTTTGTGCAAGACTGAAGCCTGGCTTCTGTTAAATAGAAAGATTCTGAGTACATCTGAAAGATGATTAAATTTACAAATGTTGAGAAGAAGGTAAGATGACAACTGGAGAGGAGGTGCCTAAATCCTCTCCCAGAAAACACAATTGAACTGCCACCCAGGATCCAAGAAAGAGGACCCTGCGTGAAAAAACAGCTGTTGAGAAATCCACAAATTGCCAGTAAACACTCGAAGGTTGGAGAGAAGGGGACGAGCCAGGGACAGGGAAGGGAGCAAAGAAGAACTGAAACAGGACACAATCCATGCTCACTATTCAGAGAGGTGCAGTGTGTGGGAGGGGAGAGACTGCGGGGGAGCTGGGATTTGCAGCTGCATGCGAGGGACAGAGTTTGGGAGCCAGCCTCTGGAACTTTTGAGTGGTACAAGGGCTGAGCGAGAACTCTGAGCTGCAAAGATGACACCCCAGGTCTAGGCCCCCTGGAGGCCTACACAGGGCTGCAGTTCCTGTTCCCAGCCCGCTGCAAAGGCGACCCTGCTGTCTCAGATCACACCCATAGTTTTGGATTTATGGAGCGTGTACTTCCTCATGCACCCCAGAGTTCTGAAAGCAGTGTGATCCCATAGACAGCCAGATGCTGAATCAGGGATACGAAGAAAGACTGATTTGATAGAATTCACCTGAGCCAGCAGAAACAACCCTCTGAACAGCTTCCCCAGCAAAGGGCAGAAGGCAGAGCCGCCCTTGGAGCACCTTTGCTTGGCCTTTCCCCAGGATACATGCGCATAGCTTCCAAATGCAGTAGGAGATCAGAAACAAGAAATAAACAACCCCCTCTCACCAAAAACTTGATCCCTAGTGCCACCTATTGCCTGCCCTACAGCAAGACACTACAAAAGCAATAATCTGGGCACTGAACGTAAAGCCCTCATGTCAAAGAGGAAGAACCCAGAGGACAGGATAAATTCCTTAAAAATTAAAACTCCTCAGAAAGAACATATTTATCCAGAAGACAGCTTCTTAGACCTGGAAGGGTCTGATATAAGTGACAGTGAATTTAAAGCAGCCATTCTAAAAGCTGTGAGAGAAATGAAAACATACTTGCAGAGCACAATGGTTGACATAAATAACATAAAAAGGATATAAACGACATAAAAAAGACACTCCGTGAACAAAAAGAACAATTTAACAAAGAAATTCAAAACATAAGAAAGCTTGAGATGGAAATGCAAGAAATAAATATGATAAAAGAAGTGAGAAATAAAATAATTGCCATAGGAAAAAGGACCAACCAGATGGAGGAAAGAATTAGTGATATTGAAGAACAGAACATGGAAAGAGCTCAGAAAGAGAAAGAGAGGGAATATAGAACCAAAAGGATTGAAAGAACTCTGCAAGAACTATCCGACTCAATGAGACAAAACAACATCAGGATAATAAGAATAGAAGAGGGGACAGAGCAATCTACAGAGAGCATACTCAAACAAATCGTAGATGAGAACTTTCCAAACCTATGGAAAGATCAGGAACCTCATGTTCAAGAAGAAAACAGGTCCACTAAATACCTAGACCCTATCAGATCTTCTCCAAGAAACATGATACTAAAGATGTCCAAAACTAAAGACAAAGAGACAATTCTCAAGGCAGCCAGGGAAAAAAGAACTATAACATTTAGAGGAATACCCATCAGGCTGACATCAGATTTCTCAGCAGAAACTCTGCAAGCCAGGAGGGAGTGGAATCCAATATGCAAAAATATAAAAGAGAGGAACTTCCAGCCAAGAATAAATTATCCAGCAAAATAATCTTTCAGATATGAAGGTGGAATAAAGACTTCTCAGACACACAGAAGCTGAGGAAATTTGCCAAGACGAGGTCAGCACTCCAAGAAAAACTAAAGAAGTCTCCTTGACCTGAAACAAAACATCAGGAAAAAATGGAACAAAGTTGGGACAACAAGAAAGAAACAAAAATAAACAAACAAATAAACAAAAACAAAGAAAGAAATAAGTAATGTCCACAGGATATCCTCACATATCGATCATCACTCTAAATGTTAATGGACTGAACTCACCAATAAAAAGACACAGAGTAGCAACCTGGATTTAAAAACAGAACGCATCCATATGCTGTCTCCAGAAACACATCTCAGCCATAAGGACAAACACAGACTCAGAGTGAAAGGATGGGATACAATACTCCAAGCAAATAGCAACCAGAGAAAAGCAGGAGTGGCCATACTGATATCTAATGAAGTAAACTTCAAGTTGAAAAAGATACGAAAACACAAAGATGGACATTACATAATGATAAAAGGCACAATGCAACCACAAGAAGAGTTGACACAATTCAACATATATGCTCCAAACCTGGATGCACCAAAATATACAAAGAAACTACTAACAGACTTGAAAGGAGAAACCGATGAATACACAATCATAGAGGGAGACTTAAACACCCCACTAACAGCGATGGACAGATCATCAAAACAGAAAATAAATAAGGAAATAACAGCCCTAAATGACATATTGCAGCAATTTGACATAAATGACATTTACAGGACACTTCATCCAGCAAAAAGAGACTACACCTTCTTTTCTAGTGCACATGGAACATGCTGGGACACAAAAGTAGCCTCAGAAAATTCAAGAAGATCAAAATGAAACCAAGTGTATTCT
>PVJL010021754.1:0-10162 GCA_004026885.1 Lyroderma lyra | reverse complement strand
AGGAGCGGGGCTCAGGCAGCGATTGACAGGAGGCGGAGCTCAGGCGGTGATTGACAGGAGGCGGGGCTCAGGCGGTGATTGACAGGAGGCGACGCTCAGGCGGTGATTGACAGGAGGCGGGGCGCAGGCAGTGATGCGAGTGATGGGGCGCGGCTGGAAGTACAGCTGGAGCTTTGCTCGCCGCCCACCACACACCTCCTGCTGTGCTGCCTGTTTCCTAACAGGCCACTACCTGTCCCAGTCCCTGGCCTGGGGGTTGGGGACCCCTGGTGTAAACTGTGCAGCGTGGACACTTTGTGAGAAGTAGGAACCCGAAGATTCAGTGTGGGAAGCTCTGTGAGGTCAGCCACGTGCTACAGTGAATACAGGTCCACTGATGTCCTCCCTGGAGACTGTCTTGTCCGTGGCGTGGGCGTGCTGATACACCCGTCAGCATGACTAGGGGGACTCACGTGGAAGGCGTGGTCCCCTAGGAGCATGCCTTTAGGACATCCATTGTCCCACACGTCACAGTCCCCTCTCCTCCTTCCGTGGTGATTTGAGTGGGGCAGAGTCCTCTGCCAGCGGGTTCTTTGAGTAACTTGTCCTTCAGACAGGTGGGCCGCCATGTATTCGGTGAGCCCGCGCTCGTTAAATCAGAGCCACTCTGAATGCAGTCATTGCTCTGTATCTGAATGCGATGCATCACACTGACAAACTGCGTTCACGTGAGGAGAGATTGGGGAGAAGGCATCCCTGACGCGGGGGGCCCAGACTTCAGGGCTCACACAGCCTCCGTGGGCACCATGCGAGTTCTGAGCTGGGGAGGCAGGACTGAGCCAGAAACGGTTTTCAGAGCCAAATATCCAGGCTTTTTTTTTTTTTTTGATGTACTTTGCCGATTTTGGCAAACTCTTTCTCTTGACACAATGCGTTTCCAAACAACACAGTGAACTGGGACGGGGAGCAAGTGTTTCTTGGTGATGTGGTCGGATTTCATCGTGTAAGGTATCACCACGGCAAGCGACCACCAACGGCTCTGCACACCGTGCGTTGTTTCCGTCACATGCTCATGCCGAGGAGCACGTGGGGGACAGTGCGACAAGTGTGTGGGTGACTGCATTTCCAGGTGCGTGACACAGCGAGATGGCTCAGACGTGAACCCGGACCATTTAAGCACGGAGAGAAAGAACGTGGCTAAGTGCAGGCGTAGTTCGATAAAGATCTTAGAAAGCAAGTGTCCAAACGTGCTGTATTGGCACCACAGCACACATTTAACACAACAAAGTAAAGGTAGTTCCAAAACAGCCACGGGAGCCGTTTGGTTTGTTGTCATGAGCCACGTGGTGGAGTGGCGGGTCGGAATGAGGTGGTCTGTTGTACCACGGGGCGGAAGACTGGAAGGAGGACTCAAAGGCAACACGAGTGACACAACATTTCAGGGACCGAATGCTGGTGTCACAGATGTGCGGTCACCCAAGCTTAACGTTAGAGCCAAGACAGTAAGTATCCACTGACGATAGTTACAGGGGGTTCAAGCTCTGAGACCTGCTTCGAGGATTAAAGAGTCTCAACCACAGAGTGTTATCGAGTGGTTTTAAACATTTCTTTGAATTTGAGCAGAAAGTGCTCATTTTAAAATGTTAATAAATTTAGAGAAAAGTTGCCAAAAAGAGGACAGGGCATTCCTGGCTCTCCCTCGCGTTGACGCCTGACACACACGTGTTGTAATGATCAAAACCAGGACGTTCCTGTGGGTCCGGTGCCATGAACTTAAGTGCAGACGTTGTCCCTCTACCCTCTTGCCCCAGGATGCGGTCCAGGGTCCCACGCCGCAGTTAGTTGTCACTTCTACTTAGCTTCCTCCAGTCACCACAGCAGAACGTTCCTAACAGCCGTGACAGCGACCAGACTGAAATTCCACGGTGCGTCCTGGGCTGCGTCCTGAGGATGTAGGACTGCCTCTCACGGGGGGTCGTCGCAGAAGGCAGAGCTCTGGGAGCTGACCGTCCTGCCCCGACACCGGATGTCCCCGACATGGGGTCTCTCCACATTGCGAGGCTGTGGGACGTCAGAAAGGCGTTCGGTACCCCTTCACGCAGACACCGGCCAGTGAGACAAGGCACCGACGAGGAAGTACCTGCAGCTTACCGGGAATGCCGGCAAACAGGCATCGGCTTTGTCTTTCAGTCTCTCCCTTTCCCTCCTCAGATTTCACCACCTTTTATCTTTCTGCACAGCCCTTGTCCTATTTCTAATCTCTGAAACCAAGATAATGCATGATGTCACCTCCACCCACCCCCCGGGCTCAGGACGGAGCCGAAACAGCCTTTCTTCCAGGAGGCCGCCGTCCCTGACACGCCTTGACCCCCCGGGCCTCACTCAGGCCGTCCTGCACCCCCACTTTCAGGGTTCTGCGTGCCGTTTACCCCACAAAACGCGTTTGTGGGCTCCGTGAGAGCCGGGGCCACACGCTGCTGTAGTCACAGACGCTGACAAAGGACAAGGAGCAGGTGGGTCACTGGGCCCCTTTGCGTGCGGGGCTTCGGCCTGTTTACTCGGAGCAGAGCGCACGAAACATCACCTGTTGGTTAGGAAACAGTGATGAGACTCGGTTCGAATTTCCCAGCTGGGTTTCCGGGAGGAACGCACCTCCCAGCCTTCGAGAGGACGTTCACGGAGCCACAAATTCACGTGCGCTGGATGCTAGCTCTTTAAATAGGTCATGGTGACGTCAGTGCATCATAAAGGCCTGAGTGCCCCGGCCCCTGGGTCCCAAGGTGAAAAAGCAGCAAAGGAGATGCCACGATCCAGTCGGAAATTCCATCCGGGAGCTCCGATACGTACGGGCTGGCGGTCCCGTTCTTCCCTCAGCCGGGGGGTGTTTTGCTCACATGGTTGGGGTGCCAGCGTCACCGATGATGTCATGTGATCATGGCACGTTGCTTTGATCGGGTGGATAACCAAAATACTAAGAACCGGGGAGAAACTCCTCGATAATGACTTCATTAGCTCCCGCAGGCGAGTCGGACACGGAGGCCCATGTTTCGGGTCGAAGGCTCTGACGCCACGATTTAGCACTTTCTTACCGTTTGCCCTTCGCGACGCTCCGCTCTGTAGTCGTTAAAGTCCCCCGGAATAACGGACTCCCGGAAATCCTTTCCATTGCCCCCCACGCCCCTCCGAGCGCCCCCCGAGCAGCCGCCCAGCCCGTGTCTCCCTTACTCAGCGGGCGACCAGGGCAGACGCAGGCCCGGTGGGAGCGTGGACTTCGTGCCCAAGCAGCCGGAAGGATGACAACGTTCTCCCTGACGTTGCGCTGGGACCTGTCCCCTGTCCACTCGCGTGGACTTCGCCCGCTGCGGATGTAGCCGTGTGACTCCTGGGCCCGGGGGAGCTAGTCCTCGTGCGCTCCCACAGCCGGCCTGCCGGGGACTTGATGACACAACGTCTCCCTCCGTGGCCCTTGGTGCCGCTCCTCCGGCCGGACTCCCGCCGCCTTCACGGGCTGAGGCCTCTGATTCTGGGGGCAGCCCTGTTCTCCAGGGGGACAGTGATGGCCGCTTAGGGGACGGGCCAGCCGGGATTCGGCCAGGACACGGAAATCAGGCACAGTTCAATCACTGTCAGCTAACGTAACGGGAGTGGAGTCCGGAAGGATCCGCTAGCCAGCGGCGTGGACGGCGCTGCAGGGGGAGGGCGCAGCACATGCTGAGGAGCCGGCGGCACCCCTAGGCCGGCACTGAGGGCCCCACGCAGGGCCCCTCGGCCCCGACCCGAGGTCCAGCCCTTGTTCGAAAGGTCATGGACGCGACTCCCTGAGTGGCAGAGCCACCCGTGCTGGGCTGTGCTGGTGGAACTTTCTGGAAAACCACCCTTTGGTGCTTGCTGGGAACCTGCCCGCCAGCAGCCAGAGAGGCCTCGTCAGAGGTGCCCGGGGGGACCGGAGGGGGCCCAGCCGCGGGGGCCGCGGGACCTGCTGAGAGGGAGCCCCGGCCTCCTGCCGTGTCTCCCCAGTGCCCTCTACTGACCAAGGCCGGCATGGCGGCTGCGTTCCAGCCCCAGCTGTTGGCAATGACAATGGGCAGGGGGGACGCACGGGGCTTGATGCCCCACGGTGACTTCCCTGCTGTTTGCTGGGCATCTGGCTGTGTCCTGGGGGGCAGGAGGGAAGCACGGGGGTGCGAACCCCGATGGTGAAGGGACCGCAGGCGTAGCTGCCGGGGGAGGGGGCTGTGGGCCTCACGGGGCTCAGGCCGCAGCCGTGCGTGTCCGGGACAGGGGACGGGGTCACGTGCCCACGTTTGCCCTTCCTTCCCCCAGCGTGGTGACCTCGGGGTGGCCGCCTCCTGCCCGCGGGGCCCGTCCTCTCTCCCTGACCTGTAACCACCATCAGAGTTTGGGGACTCCTGTCAAATGGTGATGCCACGGCATCGGTGACACGGAAATACTCCGCGTTTCCACATCGAAGCTGGGCAGGGAGCCGCCCGGGACACGGCCCAGGCCCCTGGAGCGCGCGTGCAGCCCCGCGCCTGCACCAGCCTGGCGTCCCCTCCCCCACCGCGCAGGTGGCCTCTCCGGTCAGAGCCCGGCCTCCTGGGGGCTCCGCCGACGGCCGCGCACCGCCCTCCCCAGGTGGCCCTGGGCCTCCGAGTCGCCGTGCTGCGCTGTCACCACCTTGTCCAGAAAGCAGCGACCTTGCCACCCTGCCCGCGGCTCCCCGGTCCACTCTGTGGCAGTGGACACTCCGGCCACGCGGCCGGTCCCCGCTCGGTGCCTGGAGACGATGCCTGTGCACGTGCGGCCTTTGCTGCCTCTGGAACCTTCCGCCTGGAGGTCTGTGGCTCCACCAGGGCTTGGTCAGGCACCACAGGGACACACTGTGTCCAGCTCCCGCCTCCGTCGACCTGGCCACCACTCTGTCCGCGGCGGTCACACAGGCAGCCGGCACGTGGGTGCTTCACCCCACACGCTGGACCCCGCCAGCCGGGACATGTGCAGGTGACAGAGCTCGAGGGTTCGGCCACCCCGAGGTCACCTCACTGGGGGAAGGAAGGGCAAACGTGGGCACGCGACCCCATCGAAGCGGAAACGCACAGCAGAGATAAGTTCCTCGGAGCGGGGGGACCCCGGGGAGCCAGGCCCCGCCGCCTGCCCCAGGCTTGGCCTTGCCCTGGGCAGGGGCTCACTCGGGGGTCTCTGCACTTGCTGGCCGTGTATCAGACGAACAAGTTTAATGTGAGAGTCAAACCGTTGCCGGCCGGCCAGCAGGCCCGTCGGGCCCCAGACAAAGCCGTGTAGAATTTCACAGACGAGCGCCGGCGTTATGCAAAGGGGGACCCCCCACCCCTCATTCAATGGATTTATTCACCCGCCGACTTGGGGAATGCACACGTCGAGCTGAAAAGCAGGACTCGAAAGGGCATCGCGTGTCCATCTGGTTACCAAACGGGGGCCCGGCGGGGCAGCTCCTGCGTGCCCGCGTCCTGGCTTTGTGCCGCGGACGCTCTGTGATAGGATCGGCCTCGGAGCTGGGGGGCCTCAGGGGGAAGTCCAGGGCGACGCGGGCTCTGAACCTGCCGTGCGGAGGCCTGGGGAGGGGTTCGGGCACCCCGACTCCGCGGTGTGGGGTCTGATGGAGGCAAAGGCCCCCAGGTCCTGGGTGACCCGTCTGCGTCGTGGCCGACTCGGGTGCCCACCTCCACCCTCCGACCCCTGTGCGTCCGCTGTGACGGTGTCTGTGGGGGGCTTCACGGAGGTGATGCAGGTCACACGAGGTCACGGGGGCGGAGAGTAGGCGCTCGCACGCGCGGGGAGAGGGGCCCCCGAGAGCCCACCGGCCAACAGGACGGTGTGTGCCTGCCACTTCCTGGTAGCCCTTGACCTCCGACTCCCAGCGTCCGGATCTGCGAGGCAGAAGCGTGCGGTGTTGAGGGGCGCGGCCCAGAAACGCCCGCGGGCCGCGTGTTCGGTGAGCCGGCCTGTACTCTGCGCGCCTCCGCGTGTCTTTAGGAATTTCTGGGTCGTGACGGCAAACACCTCAAGGCGCGTGTCCATGGGGCGGCAGCGCTTCATACGTGCCAGTGCTGACCGCATCGCTGACCCACGCGGCCTTCCCCCGCTGTCCTGTGGTTACCGCGGCCTCTGCAGGGCTACGCCACCCAGTCTGGGCGTGTCGTGACGGCAGCCTCAGCCCACGAACGTAACTGCTCCCAGCCGGTGACGTGGGGACATGGTGATGTGACGTACAACACGATCCGTTGGCGTTTAGCTTCCTCCCGCGCCTGCCCCACCCGGTCCTTCCGGGACCCCCTGCTCCCGGTGTCCCGTCATTGGCCGAGAAGCGCCCCTGATTCTGTGCAGTAGCCACCCCTCTGCTCCGTCCCGTGGCCTCTACCGCGTCCGTGGCGCTCGCCTGCCTGGCACGCTGGGACGCTTCCTCGCTCACCTGTCCCACGCCGGTAGCACTTCTCCATGGACGTCAGAGCGACTCTTCTCAGGTGTCCCCTGGGCGAACCCCAGGCTCCGCGCAGGACAGCTCGAAGGACCCCTTTCCCAGCCCCCGCCCCTCTCGTGGGCACCTCCGCCCCTTGCTTGTCTCCTGTCCCCCCCGGGGGGGGGTGTTAAGTGACAGTGCCACCACGCCCAGGACACGCTTTGTATTCCGTCCCTGCCGTCATGCACACTGCGCCCGGGCCCGGCGTGTCCCCTGCCCCTGTGACGTCTGTCCTGAACTGCCCTGCATGGTGCAGATCTGACGGTTCTTCAGACATTTAATGTTCACGTCTGGGGGCTCATTCACTTGTCTGTCCAGCTCCTTCACGTACCGTTATGGGCGAACGTTGGGCCGTTGCTGAATCTGCTTCTCCGGGCGACGGGCCACATCGTCCCCCCCGTCCACGTCTGGTCACTGTGAGGGTGCGCTGGGCACTGTGCATGGCGGGTCGGCATTCCGGTGTCCTGTCCCGGGCAAACGTCTGCGCTGGGTCCTGGCAGGCAGCCGACCGGCCGTGGGAGGTCCGCCCTGCGGGGTTGCGGGGTTCGGTCCCGCGGGGGCTGCTGGTCCCCACGGCAGTCCTGAGCCGTGACCGCGAGCTACGGCGCCATTTCCGGAAGCTGGAGTCTCCGAGGCTTTAATCTGCACCGTATCTCCGTGGGACAGTGTCACCCGACAGAAGGCCCTGGCGCTCAGGGACATGGACAAACGGTCATCCCGGCAGAGATGGGAAGGAGCAGGCGTGGCCAGCCCGATCCCAAAGCCGGTGCTGTAGTCACTGCTGCGACGGGGGTGGAGGGACACCGGTAACAAGGGGACGGAGACGGGTGTCGTCCCTGCTGTGGCCTGAGCGTCCTTCACGAGGGCACCCGCAGCCGTGTGACGACCAGGTTTAGTCTCGTGGCCACGTGTGGCTTTACGGTGCGTAGCCACCAAATTGGGGACCCAATTAGATAAGCAGGAGGGGGACGTAGGTGCACGCCTTTGAGGTGTCTGGTCGGAGCTCCGACACCACGCGGCTCTGCAGATGGGACGCCGAGACAGACAGGACAGAGAGCGCCATTGCGAATGGACCGGTGGGGGCTGGGGGCATTCGACTTTCAAAGCTTCGACGGAACCCAGCCACCACGTATGCGTGTCCTGTCCCTTGGGAAAACGCGTCCAGGCCACTGCCAAACACTCGACGCAAAGTAACCTCGGTGCCACCGTAAGAGAGAGCAGTTCGTTGTGGCAGATGCTGTGCCCGCCTGTGACACACGTCCTGCCTGCATGGTCTCATTTAGTTCCCCCAGAAGCTCTGTGGGGTGGGCGCTGTTGTGGCTATTTAATAGTCAGAGCCGGTGAGACAGGGAGGGGAGCGGCTGGGTCGAGGTCACACAAGCAGGAGGTGCTCCTGTCGGTGCCCTGTCCGGCCTGTGGGGTCGGGGACACGACGCACCAGGAGGTTGTGTGCGCGTATTTAGTGTCACAGCTGAACTCTCAGATTTCCTCCCGAAGCCTTTGGAACTGAAACGCAGTCACCAAACACGCGCGCTCAGGACGTGCCCTGGGACATAAAATCTGGGGAACTGAGGCTCCTGACCTTGTGCCCTGCGCAATGACAAATAGAGGAATGAGGCAGAGCGCGCGCAGGGACAAGAGAACTGGGAGACGTGGAGAAGGGCAGGAACTGCCCGGGTTGGGGACTTTTCCCTTTCCCGGCTTTTGGGGCTTCACTGAACTTCTGGTCCTTGGGGTCTGCGAGGTTCCCTCCGTGTCCTTGGGGTGACCTGTTGTTTTCTGAAATCACCTTTAAGGCATTTCTGTGACAGTCACACCCGGGTACTCGATGGCTTTGAAACGCGTCCGACTGGGGCAGCGGGTCTCGGCCTTCCTCGCGCCGCGACCCTGTAATACGGGTCCTCAGGCCGTGGGGACCCCCACACAGTCATTGTCACGGCTACCTCGTCACTGTGATGTCACTCCTGTACGAATCGTCACGTAAGTATCTGACATGTGTTTTCCGATGGTCCTAGGTGACCCCTGTGACAGGGGCGTCGGCCCCCAAGGGGTCACCACCCACAGGCTGAGAACCGCTGGACTGGGGGCTCGAGGCATTGTGACCGGAAGTGCTCGTCGTGTGTTTGGTCCCCGATGCGCAAGCTAGGACGTGTCCGTGTCAGCTCTCTGTGATCCGCTGCCCTTCCCAGCGGACACGAGGGGTCACGCTGAGTCCCGTGGCAGCTCTTGTCCCGCACTCGTCCCCTCGTGGTCTTGTCTCCGCCCCTGGGGGCTCGTTGTGAGTTTTTTCGGTTTGGGAGCGTCTCTCGTGGGAAAAGCGTGTTTGCTCGTCGTTGTTTTGGGACTTGTCACAGCTCCCGGAACCGGTTCACGGCGACGAGGACCGAGGTGGCCCGGTCCTTCCGAGACAGAAGCAGAGGGGCACACGTAGGAGGTGGCGACTTCAGCACCAGGCGCCAGGTCTTGTCCAGTGAGCAGCTCGGGGCTGGACCTCAGCGCAGAGGAGCCCCTCAACGCCCGGCGTCCCGGGGCCTCAGGCAGACAAGGAGCTCCATCCGGAGCGCCTGGCCAGTGGCCGCGACACGGTAGCCGTTGGCCAGTCCTGTGTGGACAAGCCAGCGACGGTTCACGTGCCACATGGCCTCAGCCTTTGTCCCCACGGTCACCAGATCTCGAGGTGTTGAGGTGCCTGGGTTCTTGCTCTGAGCCGCAGGCTTCTTACGGGTTGTAGAAAATTCCCTGGGAATGGTGTTTTCCTGCTCATTTCCGTCACACAGTTCCTGACGTTTTCTTCTGGGTTGTTGTTATTGTTATTATTATTATTATTATTATTATTATTGGTCCTTTCTAAAAGCAAGGGGACAGCAGCTGTATTCCAACGTTTCTTTTAAGCATTCGATGAGAAGAACTCAGCGGACTGACGCGCTGGACAACCGGAATGTCAGTGTTTTGAGAGTCCACGTCGGGCATGAAAACCCCCGCGCAGGGACGGAGCTCCCGAAGGACTGGCTGCCCAGCGAGTTTCTGGTGGCCTTGTGGCCTGGTGGCCTGGTGGCCTGGTGGCCTGGTGGCCTGGTGGTCTTCTGGCGTTTGGGGCCCAAGGGTCTAACGAGGAACTTGAAGAACCAATCGGGAGGCACGCACTTGCCCGTCGACGTGGCTGGGAGTGAGATTTGGGGTTTGCCCAGAGATCTGATTCGGCACAGCCCCCCGACGGCGAGGCGGAAGCCTGGGAGGGAGATCGAGACGATGAGCAAAGTGGCTGACTCGAAGACTCTCACGGAAGGTTCCAGATCTAGGGGCTGTGCCGGGGCCCGGGAACCAGAGTGACTCGGCGCACCTCACGTGCCTTGAAAGCCGCACGAGACCGGGACTGCGGGCGGGGAACCTCGACGTTCAGAGTGAATTCGCACGGACGCGCTTCACGCCTGCGCCTCCCTGGGGTGAGGTGGAAAGGGGGTGCCCGTGCGATCCCGCGTACATACGGGGGCCGTCCCCCAGGTGACGTGGACAGTAGAGCACGTGCGGCTGGGTCCTCCTCCCACCAGACGGACCAGTGGTCGCCCTCCCTCCCGTACGCCCCGGGGTCCTGGAAAGCGCGTGCCGGAAGCCCAGACGGAGCACGGAACTCAACCAGCCGCCTGCGCCGCGGTCTCACCGGGCTCCGGGGGGCTCAGGGGAGGGGGG
>PVJL010021753.1:0-10164 GCA_004026885.1 Lyroderma lyra | reverse complement strand
ACACACACACACACACTGAGAGTTCTGCTGGGGGTCAGAATAGAAGTGCATACAAGAGAGGATATCAGAGGTGGGAATAAGTCTTTGGAGGCAACTCTGCCATGGTGCATAAAAACCCCATCTGTGGACACCAGGACCAGGTGCCCTAGTAGGAACCAAGGCATGTCAGGCTGTTGGGTAGGGCAACAACAAAGTGTTGACGGTTCTGGCTGAACCAGTGTCATTCCTGGGCATGTGGAAAGAACAAACTGTAGAATTAAGGTCTCCGCCCTTGGCACCTGAAACTAAAAACAGATACCAGCAGTGTGACAGGGGTTCAGAAGAGAAGGCCTCAGCAGTGTGCCAGAGTTCCTTTTTCTCCACATCCTCTCCAGCACTTGTTATTCCTTGTCGTCTTGATAATAGTCATTCTCACAGGTGTGAGGTGGTATCTCATTGTGGTTTTGATTTGCATTTCCCTGATAGCTAATGAGGATGAGCATTTCTTCATATGTCTGCTGGCCATTTGTATTTCCTCATGGGAGAAGTGTCTGTTTAGTTCTTCTGCCCACTTTTTAATTGGGTTGTTTATTTTTTTGTTGTTAAGTCTTATTAGCTCTTTATATATTTTAGATATTAGAACCTTATCTGATGCATTATTTGCAAATATTTTCTCCCATTCAGTTGGCTGTCTCTTTGCCTTGTTGATGGTTTCTTTTGCTGTGCAGTTGACAATGCACTGTAGAATTGTATGCCTGAAACCTATGTAATCCTTGCTAATAGATGTCACCCCAATAAGTCTAACAATAAAAATGAATTTAAAAAAAAGAAGAAGAGAAGGCCTCAGCTTACTCTTCCATCAGGTGGTTAGCAAAGACAAGGCGACAGAAAGACTCTCACAGACTGCAAGAGGTCTAGTTATCTCTGGGTCTCCATCAGGGCCCAGTGTGCTCTGTGTCCCTGGAAAATGCTTTCCACTCCCTGAAGCTCCTGAGCAAAAGGCTGCTTGGGTTCTGGAGTTTGTCATGCAAAATGTGGTGAAGCAAAAAAACACTCATCTGAACATAAGAGGCAAGATCAAACTTGTTGGAAAAATCCCCCAACATTATCTTCATTTTAAAGTGGATAAAGTCATTGCCTGGGCTCTGGTGAGAGACACTGTGACTGAACTGGACACCCACCATGACACTAAAGAGAAAGAGGGCATGAAAGTGGCCTCTGAGTTCCTTAAAATTCCCTGGAACCTGTTGGCCCAACCTCTTTCTTGCTGGCCTATGGTGTACAAAGTGCTGTGAGGACCCCAAACACAGGAGTGTGTTGTAATTTCAGACCTTTCTGCCTCGTGCTGCAGTACCAAGGCTGACCTTCAAGAACGAAGCTGTCTGCACTGTGGTCAA
Source organism: Lyroderma lyra (assembly GCA_004026885.1). Classification (NCBI taxonomy): domain Eukaryota; kingdom Metazoa; phylum Chordata; class Mammalia; order Chiroptera; family Megadermatidae; genus Lyroderma; species Lyroderma lyra. The sequence goes on along the minus strand of PVJL010021753.1, from coordinate 8,788 downwards.
TTGCACAAGAATCATGAAGCACAACAGGTCATTCTGGGTGTTTTCTGCCCCTGAGTACATACATCATTGATTATTAGCATCCATTCTTAAATTTTAGTACTTACAGAAAGGAGGATGTTCTGAGATCATTTTATTATTTTCCCAGTTTTGGTGACTATTGCCCTTACCATATACAGTGCAGAGAATACCAAATGGACTCTGCCCCCTAGCCACTCAAATCCTGGAAGCTGCCATGGACTCAACATTGAAGAAAATTTCTGTGAGAGAGAACAGTTAGTGCTGCAGGGAGGGCTACAGATCCTAGGTGTGTTTCAAAAGCCTCCATAGTTACATTTATGCTGTAACCAGAGTGCAAATGGTGCCATTTCTGTAGAAGTAAAATATCAGTGGTAGGGTGTGAGGGAGCTCAAACTGACAAAGATGTGGGAGCAGAAATAAATATTAGCACCAGATAATTTCAGTAGGAACCTGGCTGTCTACAGAGAGCTGGGAGGTAAAGAGAGGAGGGCCAGACCTGGGCTGCCAACACGTGCTTCTGGAATGCTGGGTTGCCACATTCCCTTCACATAGCTCTTATGGGAACAAGCATGGACTATATCACACAGTCTCTGTGATCAGGCACAACACTTGGCAGAGCTGGGAGGCTCTGCATCAACACCTCCTGAGAGCCTTGGCTGTCAACTGAGGCTCACACTAGGCGATGTCTGTCTGTGGGACCACATATGTGTAATTATCAGTATTCAGTTTGTGCAGGGGTCACAGTCTTTACTGTCAGTGAACCATATTTTTTTAATTTGCGCTGGTGCCTCATAGAGCAGATTATAGTATCTCACCATGCCTTTCCATATAATGGGATAAAAGACAAAAAGTGATACAAACAGAATCAGAAAAAGTGAGGCAAACAGGAAGAAAAGTATGTACAGAGAGAATCAGGGTCCAAGAGACAGAAACAATGAAAGAGAGAAGCAAAAATGCAAAGTGAAACACAGAGAGAGAAAAGGAGTCAGCAGAATCATAGAATTTAAATATCTCAGTGTTAGAAATAGCATCCATCATTTCACCTTATTCTAATATATATTTTAAAGCCCAATCACCAAGTCCATACAGCTTCAAGCAAAGAGGTTACCACAGGGATGTTTTATGTGGTTGTAGAAACACTGGCAGCTACAGTGAGGCTGGCCAGCTCATAAGCCAAGATGAGACACAAATCTGCCATTAAACATAATAGAAGACCCTAGAAAGTTCTATGCCAAAGGTAAAGATGTCAGAATTTCTTTTTATTTAAACAGTCCTGGGACACAAATAGGAGGGTCACTGAAAGTCACTGGTCCCAGAGCAGGCCCAGGCTGTGGGCACTGTGTTCAGCACTCTGCCCAGCATTTTGCTAATTGCCCCATTGTTGCACCTGTGACTGAGCTCATGTGACCTCAGCCCAGGAATTTCAGGCACTACATGTGTATTTATGTTTAAAGAGAGCCTGAGAAGTAGATGCTAGAACAACAAACACTGTGCAGCTGGGAGGCTAGGAGAGTCCTGAAAAGACAGGTGTGTCAACAGCCATATCATTGGTGACAATAAAATACCAGGTGTGAAGTCAGCGCTGGATCCAGAAAGTTAGGGAATGGGCTTCATCCAAGTTTTCCTGGTATTTGTGGTGAGCTGTGGTGCTGCAGCTGTGTATGAACTTGGCATGGGTTAAAGGGTTAGAAGGCACCAACAAGAGTCCTAGGGGAAGCCTCTCAGAGAATGGAAAACACTCTATGACAACACTTCCTGATCATAGAGCCCAACAGAATTTGGAGCCCTGGCAGCCAGACAGCCACAGTTTAGAGAAGCCCCTGCTCAGCTCACTTAGTTAGAGACATTCGATGTAGTATCATACATACTTCTTGTGTCACCAGGTCCCACGGAGCTGGCCTCAGAAAAGCCTATTGTTTAAACCCTTTTCCTTGCCTCAAGTATTGTTCAGGTCTCACTCCAAAACGTCTGGCCATTTTTCAAAGATAACCAAAGGTAACACAAGAAGGCTCTGGGTGGTCAAGGCAAAAATAGGCCAGCACTCTGATTCAAACTTAACAGAATTGCATTTCCTCCCTGTGTGTGTTTGTGTGTTTGTGGTGCTTGTGGGGGGCTGTTCACATAAGGGCATATCCTGAGCAGTAGCTAGCTGTGGAGGGCTCAGCAGTCTAGGGGCCTTGTCATGTTTACATTCCAAATCAAGGGTGGCTAGCTGGGATATGGAAGATGGAGCTACTCTGGCTGGGGTTTATTCTAAGCACTCCATGAGAATGTCATGCCACTGAGTTGATGTCTGTGCTGAAACATCCTGCTTCTGATTTGGAAGTTCAATGCCAGGTAGGCAGAAGGGCTCTGATGCCTCTTCACATGCTGCTGGTCTGGGTCACTGCAGAGTTCAAGAGAGGACATTAGCAATGACTTAATCAATGGGATCACCCACTTCATGTCTATCAGGTGAGAGACAAGTACGTCATGCCACCAAGGGCCAGCACAGAACATCAGAAAGTGTCACCTTGGCGGTGTCTCTGAAACTAGGGCCCAGAAATTGCCATGCAAGGCCACCAGCTCAGACAACACCTTTACCTCTTCAGCCCCCCCCCAAGGTTTTCTTTGCATGTCAAAACCACAAGTTTTAACCTAGAGTGTTAAGCTCAACTTCTGCTGACTTAGCCTGAGGACCTAGATTCCAGGGAGGCAGAGCATCATAGTGCAAAGGGCTTGTGGGAGCCAAACACAAGCCCACAGGACTCAGTACCACACACACAGGGAGAAGCTCCACAGGCTGGCATTGGACCGGATTAAAATACAGGACTCAGACCAACATCTGTGCCTTCACCCAGGATCAGTGCCTACTCTGAGGACCTTGGTTATATATTCTAGGTTCAGAATGATTATGGACAGTAAAAACATGTTTCACCTTTCCTCCTGTCCCCACTTCAGCTCCAGCTCAGAAATAACAGTGCGGTCCAAATGTTGCACTTATGTCTTTTGAGAAGCCTGTTGCAGAGGCAGGAACCAGCCAATGTCAAAGCCACATGCAGATCCTAAGAAATGTCCACCATGAGCAATTGCCCCAGAGCTTCAAGTTTACCTGATGGTGATGGAGCATCTACCATCAGACAGATGTTTATCTCTCAAGTGGTGGGGATCAGGTTTCGGGAACAGGTCCTGGAAATGTCTTGGGCCTTCAATCCTGTCCCCCATTGGAACATTTCTTGTAGTGTCTTCTAGTTTTTGGTTTGTTTCTTCTTTAATATACTTTTATAAATTTATATATCTTCCTTTAATGTGTTAAATTCATGATAGTAAAGTTTAATAATTTCCTTTATCAAGTGTATTGTCATGAGAATTTAGTTCATCCATCCTCACTCTCAAGCTGTGAAATATTTCATCTTCCAAAACAAAATTTCTCAACCAAGCCCTTCACTTTCCAGTGTTTTCAGAGCTTCTGTGAACCTGAAACTATTTATCTCTCAGATCCTATTCTTATTCTACATTTTCTATTTATTCTAAGCATAAAATTAATTTTATTTCCTGCCTGCTCATAAAGTTTTTAATTAAGCCATTACTTTTTGCTTCATTTCCATTGGGAATGATTTTTTGTTAATGTTGTCATTTAAAAAATTGAAACTCCATATGAATTGAATATAAATGTGTAAAATAAAAGGCTTTTGTAAATACAGTGAATAACCAGCACTTGTGAAAATTGGTAGAAATCTGATAAATGTATGGAGACAATTAATTTACCTGAAGTCTAGTAACTGGGACTCTCTCATTGTTACCTTCAAACCAAAGAATATGGGTCAAATATTGTTGTACTTTTTACTAGCTCTCTGCATTGGACATGTTAATGAACCTGTAAGACCTGTTTGTCCAGCTTTCAATATATTTTATAGGATTAGCTTGATCATGCTTTTTAATTAGATCTTGCAATTTTCTATAGAGGGAACTGAAGTAATGCCCACGAGATACAGCTTAGTTGCTAATCAAGTAGTCCTTTGATACCTTCTATCAATATTCCTGTAATACTTTCCATTGAGCTCCACACATTCCTGCTTTAATTAAGACTCCAGAAATGCAATGTTGGTCACTGAAGTTGAGCAAATTAAGGTAGACATTCTCTTTCTCTATATTTTATTGAAAATGTGCCTGAGCTTAAAACAAACACTCTTGGGAATATAATGTACAGCTTGGAAAATATGGTCAATAAAGTTATAATAATTATTTACACTGACATAGGTTATTAGACTTATTGAAGTTATCCAATTGTGAGGTATATAAACATGTAATTACTATGTTGTTTTTTATACCAGAAACTAATAAAAAATTGTATGGCACCAAATGTTGAAGAATAACACATTAGGTGGTGAACTGATTATACATCAAGTTGACAATGCACTGTAGAATTGTATGCCTGAGGTCTATGTAATCCTTGCTAATGGATGTCACCCCAATAAGTCTAACAATAAAAATGAATTTAAAAAAAATATATATATACACCTAAGAAGAGCTGTCTACACTGAAATTTGGAAAGTGATTTTAAAGACAATATATTTTAGCTGACTTTGATTGGATCCCAATAATGACTCAAAGAGAGTTCTTTAAAATAACACACTACAATGACCAAAGTGACATCTCTCACTGAATGACTAGTGTACTTCTTCAGGCTAGAGTGTTTTGCCTCATTACTCTTTCTGAAATGATTTGGTTCTTTTAGGGTTATTGAATTTTCTAAAAATTCATGTCATACATCTGACTTTTAGTGATGTTTCATATGCTTTCTGACATTTTACTGTACTATAAATTCACATATGCACATCTCCACTTCCAACATTGTTCAATTAAGAGTGTTTTATTACTTTGGGATGACTTCTTAGAAATAATATTACTTTTTAAAATGACATGAACCTGTTTATTGTTTCAGATACTTATTGGTTAACAACTGTAAAAGCAATGGCATGTTTAAACCTACAATTTATTTGAAATTAAAGGATCTAGCCAATATCATTGCACATGCACTATAACAGGAAATATTAAACAAAAAAGAAAAAATCAATATAAAAATTAAATATAGTATGGTAAAAATCAATTGAAACTAAAATGTAGATTATTTCTATAAAATGTACAATAACAATATCATCTACAAGAAAATGGTGTCATGATATTTAAAAACTAAGAACATATCAGTGTTTCTACCAAAATTACAAGAAAAAATTCAGTCCAGATTAAGTTAAGAAGAATCATTTTAGATCATTTTCAACAGATAATGCTAATATTATACAATTATCCTATCATATAATTTTAATAACAAAACAACTGATGGTACTAAAATTACACCTACTGTTACCAGAAATAACTACTGTGAATTTATTTCTAAGCTGAATAACCACAAATTTAGAGGAAATTTTAAGTTACAATAATGACTTCTTTTATAAATTATGATAACATTTATTCTTATACCAACAACTAGCTAGAATTTACAGTAAAAGTGTAGATCATTCAGTTATAATAGCAACTGTTGGCACTGGTGCCTCATTTGTTTTTTATTGTCCCTTGTTTGGCTCCATTTCCTGGAAAAACTAGGTACCATCAATGTCTTACCTATAGGGTTGCTATAAACATCCCCATAAATGTCACCAACACAGCTAATGCTAATTTGTCCTTCTCATCTTTCCTCACCATTTTTCCAGGGCCCATAAAAGTTCGTGGTTTAAAAATCCATGACGAACACTGCAAGTGCTTCAGGAAACTGATTTGAACAGGTGATATTCTAGCTTTAGCCAGGTTCACAGTTTTACCATGGCAGTTATTTAACAAAGGTACACCTGCAAACTCCTATTGGTTATCACGAATTTAAGCAAGTTGGGACAGCTTTCCTGGAATTAAAAATTCAAATTATCTGCAATCGTATTTTGGTAGAGACACTCCAGAGACAAGAGACCAATTCTCAGAGAATGCAAACCAACCTGGCAATGGCTACTTAAAGCCTTCCAAGATGTGACTTTCCTCACCTGGACTTCAGTTCTTTTGCTCTTTCATCCCTCCTGAGTCCATTTCCATTAAAAAGTCTGATCCCAGAAAATAAAAGCCCCAGTCACAGTCATGGTGGCCCACGTGGGTTTTGAAAGCATTGCACAGCCACATGTTTAGTAACTTCACTTTTCTTTGTTGGAGCAAGATGGAGGAAGGACCATGTCAGAAACTTGGTCAGGTAAGTTCCAGGATCTCCAAAAGGGAGCAGCCCCACAAAACCTAGAACACACATCTGTTTATGCCATCTGAGAGGCTCACCCTACTGAAATAGCACCCCACAGTGACATTTGTCTGGTTATTTCTCTTCAGCCAGTATCCCATACCCCAGTGCAGGCTGCGATGGCTCAGACTACTCCAGTCACTCTGGGAAGATGGGGCCTCAAAATACCTACCATAAATATGCAGAGAATGGAGAGAGTCTTGAATACGATGGTTCTCAAACTGACTTGGGCAGGAGGAGAATTAGCTGTGACTGATCACATAGCAAGTGGTGATAAAGGCTTCTGCTTTGTCTGGTGAAATGCACTAGGAGACTTGAGAACCAAGGGGCTTGATGTTGGATGCGGACACCAGGCAAATGCTGTGTGGCTTTATCACCATTGTGTTTTATGACACTCAGCATGCTTCTGAAACTTCCAAGCTGCCGGAGCACTTGCTTGCCTTCAAACACCTCTTTTCAGAGCAGAGATGAGGCCAAACCTTGAGTTTTTCTATTCCAGTGCTAAGATCCTGGGAGCTCAGGCCAAGGGTGGCCCTCCCTGATGAGTCAGGGTGCAATACTTGAGTTTTGATTGGGTTTTCCAAATGTTTGGAGTATACTCCAAACTAAGGTGACACAAAAAAGTGTGAGCAGAGGAGAAGACAAGATGGCGACTGGAGAGGAGGCTGCTAAAGCCTCTCCCAGAAAACACAATTGAATGCCCGCCCAGGAGCCAAGAAAGAGGACACTGAGTGACAAAGCAGCTGTTGAGAAATCCACAAATCGCAAGTAAACACCTGAAAGCTGGTGAGAAGGGGGCGAGTCGGGGAGAGGGAAGGGAGGAGACATGGACCACGCGGGATCGGGATGCGACCCCTGCTGATTATTTGGAGCTACGCAGTTTGGGGGAGGGGAGAGAGACTGGGGAGCTGGGGATGGAAGAAGTTTGGGAGCCAGACTCTGGAACTTTTGAGTGGTAGAATGGCTGAGCGAGGACTCTGAACTGCAAAGATAACACACCAGCTCTAAGCCCCTGGAGATCGACACAGGGCTGCAGGTCCTGTTCCCAGCCTGCTGCAAAGGCTGTGAGAGAAATGAAAACCTATTGGCAGAACACCATAGCTGAGATAAATAATATAAAAAAATATATAAACAACATAAAAAAGAACTCTATGAACAAAAGGAACAATTTAACAAAGAAATTCAAAACATAAGAAAGATTGAGACAGAAATACGAGAAATAAATAATAGCATAAAAGAGGTGAGAAATGAAATAATTGCCATAGGAAACAGGACCAACCAGATGGAGGAAAGAATTAGTGATATTGAAGACCAGCAGATGAAAAGAGCTCAGAAAGAAGAAGAGAGGGAATATAGAAGCAAAAAGATTGAAAGAACTCTGCAAGAAATATCCGACTCCATGAGACAAAACAACATCAGGTTAATAGGAAGAGGGGGCAAAGCAATCTACAGACAGCATACTCAAACAAATCATAAATGAGAACTTTCCAAACCTATGGAAAGATCTGGAACTCCAAGTTCAAGAAGAAAACAGGTCTCCCAGATACCTGGACCGCAACAGATCTTCTGCAAGACACATGGTACTAAAGATGCCCAAAACTAAAGACAAAGAGACAATTCTCAAGGCAGCCAGGGAAAAAAGAACTATAACCTTTAGAGGAAAATCCATCGGGCTGGCATCAGATTTCTCAGCAGAAACTCTACAAGCCAGGGGAGAGTTGAACCCAATATTCAAAACTTTAAAAGAGAGAAACTTCCAGCCAAGAATAAATTATCCAGCAAAATTATCTTTCAGATATGAAGGTAGAATAAAGACCTTCTCAGACAAACAGAAGCTGAGGAAATTTGCCAGCACGAGGCCAGCACTCCAAGAAATACTGAAGGAGGCTCGTCAGCCTGAAAGAAAACATCAGGAAAAATGGAACAAAGTTGGGGCAACAAGAAAGAAACAAAAACAAACAAACAAAGAAACAAACAAAAACAAAGAAAGAAAAAGTAATGGCCACAGGAAATCCTCACATATCGATCATCACTCTAAATGTCAATGGACTGAACTCACCAATAAAAAGACACAGAGTAGCACATTGGAATGAAAAACAGTATGCATCCATATGCTGTCTCCAAGAAACACACCTCAGCTCTAAGGACAAACAAAGACTCAGAGTGAAAGAATGGGATACAAGTCTCCAAGCAAATGGTAACTAGAGAAAAGCAGGAGTGGCCATACTGATATCTGATGAAATAAACTTCAAGGTAAAAAAGATAGTAAAAGACAAAGATGGTCATTACATAATGATAAAAGGCACAATGCAACAACGAGAAGAGTTGACACTAATCAACATATATGCTCCCAACCAGGATGCACCAAAATATACAAAGAAACTACTAACAGACTTGAAAGGAGAAACTGATGAATACACAATCATAGTGGGGGACTTAAACACCCCGCTAACAGCCATGGACAGATCATCCAAACAGAAAATAAATAAGGAAATAACAGCTCTAAATGACACATTA
>PVJL010021752.1:0-10164 GCA_004026885.1 Lyroderma lyra | reverse complement strand
AGTCTTACTCCTTTTATGTAGCATTGCTATGGCAATTCGAGGTCATTTCTGGTTCCATATAAATTTACTAATTCTTTTATCTATTTCATGAAAGTGTGATTGTGGACTTTTCATGGGTATTGCATTAAATATGTAGAATGCTTTAGGTAGAATGTCCATTTTAAAAAAGTGAAGTTTTTCTATCCATGAACAGGGGATACTTTTCCCCCTGTCAAAGTCTGTTTCAGTTTCTTTCAAAAGTGTCTTATACTTTTCTCTGTATAAGTCTGACACTTTCTTCATTAACTTAATTCTCAGGTATTTCATTCATTTTCTTTTGATAGCACATGGAATTGATTCCCTCATTTCTTTTTTTGTGGATTTGTTGTTTGTATATAGGAATGCTGTTGATTTTTATACATTTATTTTGTATTCTTTGACTTTACTATAGTCATTTATTGCTTCTAATTGTTTCCTGGTAGAACCTTTGGATTTTTTTATGTAAGGCGTCATGTCATGGTAAAATAGTGACAATTTGACCTCCTCTTTGCAAATTAGGATACCTTTGATTTTTTTCTCTTTCCCGATTGCTGTTGCTAGGAGTTCCATTACTATATTCAATAACAGTGGTGTCAGGGGGCATCCCTGTCTTGTTCCTGATTTTAAGGGAATAGGCTTCAGCATTTTCCCTATTAAGTATGATGTTAGCTGTAGCCTTGTCGTGTATGGTCTTTATTATGTTGAGATTCTTTCCTTCTATACCTATTTTATGTAGTTTTATTTATCATAAATGGATGCTGTATCTTGTTGAAAGCTTTTTCTGCACCAATGGGAAATAGTCATATGTTCTTTATCTTTGCTTTTGATTATGTGGTGTATCACATAGATTGATGTTCGTATGTTGAACCCTCCTTGTGCTCCTGGGATGAATCCCAATTCACCTTGATGTATGATCTTTTTGATGCATCGCTCTATTCTGTTAGCTATTATTTTGTTTCGAATTTTTGCGTCTATGTTCATCAGAGATATTGGTCAATAGTTTTCTTTCTTTATACTGTCTTTCCCAGGCTTTGGTATTAGAATAATGTTGGCCTCCTAGAACGAGTTATGAAGTATTACTTCTTCTTCAATTTTTTGGAGGAGTCTGAGGAAGATAGGTGTTTATTATTCTTTGAATGCTTCGTAAAACTCACTGGTGAAACAATCTGGTCCATGGCTTTTGCCTTTAGGGAGATTATGGATAGTCATTTTAATCTCTTCACTATGAATTGGTCTATTTAGATTATCGAGATCTTGGTTCAATCGAGGTAAGCTATAAGGTTCTAGAAACATGTCCATTTCTTCTAGGTTGATAAATTTAGTGGCATAAAGTTCTTCATAAAATTTTCTTATAATCCTATGTGTTTCTGTGGTATCAGTGGTAATTTCTCCTCTTTCATTTCTAATTTTGGATATTTGTGTCCTTTCTTTTCATCCTTTGATTAGTCTCGCCAAGGTTTTGTCAATTTTGTTGACTTTCTCAAAGAACAGCTCTTTGGAATATTCTTTTTTTCTATTGTCCTCCTGTTCTCTAATTGGTATAGCTCTGCTTTAGTTTTTATTATTTCTTTTCTTCTGCTGACTTTGGGGTTTGTGTGCTCTTCTATTTTATTTCTTTAAGATGGTATGTTAAGTTTTTTCCTTGTGATTTTTCTTGTTTCTTAAGACAGGTCTGTATTGATATAAATTTTCCTCTTTTCACTGCTTTCGCTTTGTCCCAATAATTGTGGTATGTTGTGCCTTCCTTGTCAATAATTTGTATATATTGTTTAATCTCATCTTTTATTGTTATTTTATCCAGTCCTGTTTCAATGAGCTGTTCTTCATCTCCATGTATATGTGTTTTTTTTCTGCTTTCCTTTTACAGTTGATCTCCAATATCAAAGCATGGTGGTCTGAGGATACACATGGTATAATTTCAATGTTCTTGAATGTGCTGAGGCTACTTTCATGTCCCAGTATGTGGGATATATCTGGGAATGTTCCATGTGCACTATAAAAGAAGGAATAGTATCCTTTTGCTGGATGAAGAGTCCTGCAAATATCAATTATGGCCAGTTGCTGTAATGTGTCATTCCGTGCTGATGTTTCCTTATTTATTTTTTTTTTGGGATATCTGTCCACGGCTGTTAATGCGATGGTTAAGTCTCCCACAATGATTGTGTGTTCATCAGTTTCTCCTTTCAAATCTGTTAGTAGTTCCTTTGTCTCTTTTGGTGCATCCTGGTTAGGAGAATACATATTAAAAATGGTCAAGTATTATTGTCGTTGTATTGTGCCTTTTATCATTATGTAATGTCCGTTCTTGTCTATTACTATCCCTTTTAACGTGAAGTTTATTTCATTAGGTATAAGTATGGCAACTCCTGCTTTTCTCTGGTTACCAGTTGGTTGAAGTATTCTTTCCCAACCTTTCACTCTGAATCTGTGTTTGTCCTTATGGCTGAGGTGGGTTTCTTGGAGACAGCACATTGATAGATTCTGTTTTTGAATCTCTTCTGCTACTATTTGTCTTTTTATTGGTGTTTTCGATCCATAAACATTTAGAGTGATTATCGATATGGGAGGACTGCCTTTGACGTTTATTTAATTCTTTGTTTTATTTGTTTTATTTTTGTGTCTTTCCTGTTGCCCCAACTTTGTTTCATTTCTCTTGATGTTTTGTTTCAGGTCGAAGAGACTCCTTCAATATTTCTTAGAGTATTGGCCTTGTGCTGGCCTTGTCCTGGAAATTTCCCTCACCTTTTCTGTATCTGAGACAGTCTTTATTCCACCTTCATATCTGAAACATAATTTTGCTGGATAAATTATTCTTGGCTATATGTTACTCCCTTTTCTGTTTTTGTATATTGGATTCCACCCTCGTCTGGCTTGTTGCATTAGTGCTGAGAAATATGATGCCATGCTGGTGGGTTTTCCTCTAAAATTATAGTTTTTGTTTCCCTGGTTGCCTTGAGAGTTGTGTCTTTCTCTGTAGTTTTGGATATCTTTAGTACCATATTTCTAGGAGAAGATCTGTTAGGGTCCAGGTTTCCAGGGGACCTGTTTTGTCCTTGAACTCGGGGTTCCAGATCTTTCCATAGGTTTGGAAAGTTCTCATCTACTATTTGTTTGAGTGTGCTCTCTGTAGAATGTTCTACCCCTTCTTCCATTTCTATTATCCTCAAGCTGTTTTGTTTCATGGAATCTGAAACTTCTTTCAGATTCTTTCCATACTTTCCCTTCTAATTTCCCTCCCTTCCTCTGTCTTAGCTGTTTCCATGTTCTGATCTTCAATATCACTAATTATTTCCTCCATGTGGTTGGCCCTATTTCCTATGGCAGTATTTTGTTTCTCACTTATTTTATTGTAGTATTTATCTCTCAAATTTCTATGTCAATCTTCCTTAGGGTTTGAATTTCTTTGTTAAAATGTTCCCTTTGTTCATGGAGTTTTTCATTTTTTATGTCACTCATCTCCTTATTTATGCTGTTTATCTCAGCCATGTTGCTCTGCCAGTATGTTTTCATTTCTCTCAGAGCCTTTAGAATGGCTAGTTGAAATTCTTTCACTTATTCCAGAAACTTCTAGATCTAAGATGCTGTATTCATAAATTTTCTGATATTTTTGAGGAGTTTTATTTTCAAGGAATTCATCCTGTATGCTGGGTTCTTCCTCATTGACATGAGTGCGTTATGTGCAGTAGTAGTGCACCAAAGCCCAGATTGGTACTTTTGTTCAGTCTTGGTGTAGGGCAGAAACAAGGTGGCACTGTGGGTGGCAAGTCTATTTCTTATTTCTGGTTCTGGCTACATTTGGAGTCAGTGTGCATCTGTCATGGTCCCCTAGGTTCCTGCATTTAGTTAGTCGGAGAGGATGTAGGAAAGGAAAGATGCCAAGAAAAGGCACACTGGGACTACTCCTCCTTCTGCCCTATGCTGTGGAAGTGGGGTGATGCGGGCCGAGGCTGCTCCTGCTGGCTGGGGTGAATGCTATCAAAACCGCCTTTCTTTCCAGGCCTGCTCCAGCGACCAAGGGTTGGGGCAGAGTCTGTGGACTCGAACTACTATTAGGAGCCAGGGTCATTCGAGCATGCATACCCACAAATGCGAAGCTGTTGTTTTCACCCCACGGAATAAAGGGAGCCAGTTTGTCTTTGCAGCAGGCGGTATGGGAAGTGCAGCCCCATGCAAGAGCCACATGAGCAGCACCAGCAGCAGGTCAACCTTCACAGCTGGCAGGAATGGAAGCCGTAGCCTTGTGCAGGAGTCGTGCGCTGTCCATTTGTCATCCGTTTAGCCCCTGCAGTGGGCCGCATTCAAGAACTGTAGGGTGGGACCAGGATCCCCAGGCCTGCGCAGGAGCTGAGCATGCCTGCGTTGTGTTTCCCAAGAGAGCCTAGAGCCACAGTCGTCTCTGCAGTTCAGAGTCCTTGCTCTGCCCTGCTAACACTCAAAAGATTCAGAGGCTGGCCCCCAAGTTCTAGTCCCAACTCGCCGGTCCAAATTCCAGCTCCCCAGCCCAGCTCCCCGACGACTCCCACTGTTCTGCCACTTTGCTAGGGATTTTCCTGTTGTCACCGCTTGTCCTCTCCACATCCCATGCACTGCAGTACTCCTCGATGGTCACCCACGATCAAGTCCTGTTGCGATTTGTCTTTGATCCCTCCCCTCTCTCCAACTTGCCCCCTTCTCTCCAAATTTCAGGTGTTTACTTGCAATACATGGATTTATCAGCTGCTGTTTTTGTCACTCAGAATCCTCTTTCTTGGATCCTGGGTGTCATTCAATTGTGTTTTCTGGGAGAGGCTATAGGGACCTCCTCTCCAGTCACCATCTTGCCCTCCAACATCCAAGCTTTGAAATTGTTTTTATGAACAACATCAAAATTAAAAGGATATATTTTATTTGTGGAACAAGCAACAGTTAGTCATGTAATGTGTTCTCTTCTGGTTATTGGATGCCCCTTACTATTGACAGAATGTGAAAAGTTCATGAGGGATCTGAAAATCCAAGTTGGAAAGTTTTCTTCAAAGAGAGATGTATGAGCATGGCAGATTAATGTAGCAGGGTCCAAGGCACACAGTTGCCCTGAACTTTGGGTTAGCTCTTCTTATATAGAAAACATACAGGCAGATTCTTCAATATCAAGATGTGGTCACCTGTAAAAAATCACAGGTAGAATCGGGCCACAGTAAACTTTTCCTTGCAGCTAGCCAAGCTCAGTTAAACTTGTTCTAGAAAACCATGCTCACTGTAGACAGAGCAGTAGCCATATGAGTTCTTTTATTTGTAGCTAACTAAGCTCAGCTAAACCTGGTTCCTGCTAGCCCCCTCAAGTTTATTTGTATCAACACTTTTGCTGTGTAAACACTATCATCTGCACAAATTCCCAGTTCCTTCTTGACAACATGTGGGACACATAAAAATAATCACTATGCTGGATTTCATTAAACATCTAACTTTATTTCAACTTTCAAATGAAATTAAAACCTGGCACTTTACTGTGAAGAATCAAATTTGTATAAAATAAGTCCTCCCACACCCCCTCCCCTTTTTCCCCTCCCTAAAACACTCATTCCCAAATAAACATTGAACTATTGATTATGACCATGGGTTGGTTGTGCGTTTGTTCATTTCTTATCTCATTGTTACTTTCAGTTTTATATTCCGCACATGAATGAAGTCATACAGTTCTTTGTTTTTTCTGTCTGACTTATCTCACTAAGTATGATGCTCTTCAGGTCCATCCATTGTATTGCATATGACACTATTTCAACTTTTCATAAAGCTGAGTAATACTCCATTGTGTATATGTACCACAGGTTCTTTATCCAGTCATCTGTCGCAAGGCGTTTTGGTTGTTTCCATGTTATGTCCACTGTGAACAGCGCTGCAATGAATATTGGGGTACATAAGTCTTTGTGGAGAAAGGTTTTCAGCTGTTTTGGGTAGACCCCCAGAAGAGGGATTGCTGGGTCAAATGGGAACTCCATTCCCAGTTTTCTGAGGAACTTCCACCCTGCCTTCCACAGTGGTTGTACCAGTTTTCATTCCCACCAGCAGTGTACCAGAATCCCTTTATCTCCACATCCTCTCCAGCATTTGTTATTTCTAGTCTTGTTGATAATAGCCATTCTAACAGGTGTGAGGTGATACCTCATTGTGATTTGATTTCCATTTCCCTGATAGCTAATGAGGTTGAGCAGTTTTTCATGTGTCTGCTGGTCATCTGTACTTCTTCGTGGGAGAAGTGCTTGTTTAGTACTTCTGCCCAGTTTACAATTGGGTGGTTTGTTTTTGTGTTATTAAATCTTATAAGTTCTTTATATATTTTAGATATTAGACCCTTATCTGATGTGTTATTTGCAAATATTTTCTCCCATTCAATTTGCTGTCACTTTGCCTTGTTGATTTCTTTTCCTGTGCAGAAGCCTTTTAGTTTCATAAAATCCCATTTATTTGTTTTTGCTTTTACTTCCCTTGCCTTTGGGGTCAGGCTCATGAAGTCTTTCTTGAGTCCTAGGTCTATAAGTTTAGTACGAATGTTTTCTTGTACACAGTTATTTTTGCAGGTCTGATATGAAGGTCTTTATTCCATTTCGAGTTAGTTTTTGCAAATGGAGAGAGTTCACAGCTCAAATACATTTTTTGCACATATTATTCCAGTTTTCCCAGCACCACTACTAAAGAGGCTCTCTTTTCCTCATTGTATGTTTTTTGCTCCTTTATCGAAAATTGTTTCTCCAGAATTTTGGGGGTTTATTTCTCGGTTTTCAGTTCTATTCTATTGGTCTATATTTCTATTTTTCTGCCAGTACCAAGCTGTTTTGTCTATTCATGCTTTGTAATATCAATTGAAGTCAGGGAATGTAATGCCACCAGCCTTACGCTTTTTATGTAGTATTGCTTTGGCAATTCGAGGTCATTTGTGGTTCCATATAAATTTACTAATTCTTTTTTCTATTTCATGAAAGTGTGATTGTGGAATTTTCGTGGGTATTGCAAGAAATATGTTTAATGCTTTAGGCAGCCCTTCCATTTTAACAATGTGAAATTTTCCTATCCATGAACAGGGGATATGTTTCCCCCTCTTAAAGTCTGTTTCAATTTCTTTCGAAAGTGTCTTATACTTTTCTGTGTATAAGTCTGACACTTTCTTCATTAACTTAATTCTCAGGTATTTCATTCATTTTGTTTTGATAGCAAATGGAATTGATTCACTCATTTCTTTTTCTGTGGATTTGTTGTTGGAATTTAGGAATGCTGTTGAAATTTTTACATTTATTTTGTATCCTGTGAGTTTACTATATTCGTTTATTGCTTCTAATAGTTTCCTGGTAGAATCTTTTGAATTTTTTATGTAAGGCGTCATGTCATGGGCAAATAGTGACAATTTGACCTCTTCTTTCCAAATTTGGATAATTTTGATTCCTTTCTCTTGCCCGATTGCTGGGGCTAGAAGTTCCATTATTATATACAATAACAGTGGTGACAGGACGCATCACTGTCTTATTCCTGATTTTAAGGAAATAGGCTTCAGCTTTCTCCCCTTTGAGTATGATGTTAGCCGAGGCCTTGTCATATATGGCCTTTATTATGTTGAGATATTTTCCTTCTATACCTATTTTATTTAGTGTTTTGTTCATAAATGGATGCTGTATCTTGTTGAAAGCTTTTGCTGTATCAATGGGAAATGGTCATACGTTCCTTATCTTTGATTTTATTTATGTGGTGTATTAGATAGTTTGATTTTTGTATTTTGAAACCTCCTTGTGATCCTGGTTTGAATCCCACTTGATCTTGATGTATGATCCTTTTGGTGCATCACTATATGTTGTTTGCTAATACTTCGTTTAGAATTTTTGCATGTGTGTTCATCAGAGATATTGGTCTATAGTTTTCTATTTTGTGTTGTCTTTACCACTCTTTGGTATTACAGTAATGTTGGCCTCCTAGAACGAGTTAGGAAGTACGGCTTCTTCTTTCATTTTTTGGAGGAGGCTGCGGAGGATAGGTGTTTATTATTCTTTGAATGCTTGGTAAAACTCATTGGTGAAACGATCTGATCAATGGCTTTTGCCTTTAGGGAGAATATGGATAGTCATTTTAATCTCTTCACTATGAATTGGTTTATTTAGATTATCGAGATCTTCTTGGTTCAATCTAGGTAAGCTATAAGGTTCTAGAAACTTCTCCTTTTCTTCTAGGTTGTTAAATTTAGAGGCAGAAAGTTCTTAATAAGGTATTCTTATACTCCTATGTATTTCTGTAGTATCAGTGGTAATTTCTTCCCTTTCACTTCCAATTTCGGATATTTGTGTCCTTTCTTTTCATCCTTTGATTAGTCTCGCCAAGGTTTTGTCAATTTTGTTGACATTCTCAAAGAACCAGCTCTTTGTAATATTCATTTTTTCTATTATCCTCCTGTTTTCTAATTGGTATAGCACCGCTTTAATTTTTATTATTTCTTTCTTCTGCCGACTTTGGGGTTTGTGTGCTCTTCTATTTCTAGTTCTTTAAGATGGTAGGTTAAGTTGTTTCCTTGTGATTTTTCTTTCTTCTTAAGACAGGCATGTATTGACATAAATTTCCCGCTTGTCACTGCTTTCGCTCTGTCCCAATAATTCTGGTATGTTGTGTTTTCCTTGTCAGTAATTTGTATATATTTTTTAATCTCAACTTTTATTGTTCTTTTATCCAGTCCTGTTTCAATGAGCTGTTCTTCATCTCCATGTATATGTGTTTTTTTTTCTGCTTTCCTTTTACACTTGATCTCCAATTTCAAAGCATGGTGGTCTGAGGATACACATGGTATAATTTCAATGTTCTTGAATTTTCTGAGGCTACCTTTGTGTCCCAGCATGTGGGATATCTCTGAGAATGTTCCATGTGCACTAGAAAAGAAGGAATAGTCTCTTTTGCTGGATGAAGTGTCCTGCAAATATCAATTATGGCCAATTGCTGTAATGTGTCATTCAGTGCTGATGTTTCCTTATTTATTTTCTGTTTGGATGATGTGTCCACGGCTGTTACTGCGGTGTTTAATTCTCCCCCAATGATTGTGTATTCATCAGTTTCTCCTTTCAAATCTGTTAGTAGTTTCTTTGTCTCTTTTGGTGCATCCTGGTTAGGAACATATATATTAATTAGTGTCAAGTAGTATTGTTGTTGTATTGTGCATTTTATCATTATGTAATGTCCGTCCTTGTCATTTACAATCCCTTTTAAGCTGAAGTTTACTTCATTAGGTATAAGTATGGCAGCTCCTGCTTTTCTCTTGTTACCATTTGGTTGAAGTATTGTTTCCCATCCTTCCACCCTGAATCTGTGTTTGTCCTTTTGGCTGTTGTGGGTTTCTTGGAGACAGCACATAGATAGTTTCTGTTTTTGAATCTAGTCTGCTACTGTGTGTCTTTTTATTGGTGTTTTCGGTCCATTAACATTTAGAGTGATGATCGATATAGGAGGATTTCCTGTGACCATTCCTTATTTCTTTGTTTGATTTGTTTTAATTTTGTTTCTTTCCTGTTGTCCCAACTTTGTTCCATTTTTCCTGACGTTTTGTTGCAGGTCGAAGAGACTCCTTCAGTATTTCTTGGAGTGCTGGCCTTCTCCTGGCAAATTCCCTCAGCTTCTGTGTGTCTGAGAAGGTCTTTACTCCACCTTCATATCTGAAATATAATTTTGTTGAATAAATTATTTTTGGCTATAAGTTACTCTCTTTTCAGTTTTTATATATTGGATTCCACCCTCTTCTGGCTTGCTGCATTTCTGCTGATGAAGATGATGCCATCCTGATGGGTTTTCCTCTAAAAGTTATAGTTCTTGTTTCCCTGGCTCACTTTAGAGTTGTCCTTTTCTTATTAGTTTTGGACATCTTTAGTACTATGTGTCTTGAGGAAGATCTTTAGGGTCCTGGTATCCAGGGGACCTGTTTTCTTCTTGAACTTGAGTTTCCAGATCTTTCCATAGGTTTGGAAATTTCTCATCTACTATTTGTTTGAGTGTGCTCTCTGTAGAATGCTCTACCCCTTCTTCGATTTCTATTATCCTGATGCTTTTTTGTCTCATGGAGTCAGAATGTTCGTGCAGAATTCTTTCAATCCTTTCGCTTCTATATTCCCTCCCTTCCTCTTTCTTAGCTGTTTCCATGTTCTGATCTTT
>PVJL010021751.1:0-10165 GCA_004026885.1 Lyroderma lyra | reverse complement strand
TGTGTTCATCAGAGATATTGGTCTATAGTTTTCTTTTTTTGTGTTGTCTTTGCCAGGCTTTGGTATTAGAGTAATGTTGGCCTCATAGAATGAGTTAGGAAGTATTGCTTCCTCTTCAATTTTTTGGAAGAGTCTGAGGAGGATAGGCATTAATTCTTCTTTGAATGCTTGGTAGAACTCGTTGGTGAAACCATCTGGTTCAGGGATTTTGCCTTTAGGGAGATTATGGATAGTCATTTCAATCTCGTTGCTGTTGATTGGTCTATTCTTGGTTTAGTCTTGGTAGGCTATAAGTTTCTTGGTTTAGTCTTGGTAGGCTATAAGTTTCTAGAAACTTGTCCATTTCTTCTAGGTTGTTAAATTTCGTGGCATAAAGTCCTTCATAATATTTTCTTATAATCCTTTGTATTTCTGTGGTATCAGTGGTAATTTCTCTCCTTTCATTTCTAATTTTGGATATTTGTGTCCTTTCCTTTTGTCCTTTGATTAGTCTCACCAGGGGTTTGTCAATTTTGTTGACTTTCTCAAAGAACCAGCTCTTCGTAATATTAATTTTTTCTATTGTCTTCCTGTTCTCTAATTGGTTTAGCTCTGCTTTAATTTTTATTATTTCTTTCCTTCTGCTAACTTTGGGTTTTGCCTGGTCTTCTTTTTCTAGTTCTTTAAGATGGGATGCTTAGATGTTTGCTTGTGATTTTTCTTGTTTCTTAAGATAGGACTGTAATGATATAAATTTCCCTCTTATTACCGCTTTCGCTGTGTCCCAATAATTCTGATACATTGTATTTTCATTGCCATTAGTTTCTATATATTTTTTAATCTCATCTGTTATTTGTTCTTTTATCCAGTCCTTTTTTAATAAGCTGATGTTTAATCTCCATGTATATGTGTTTTTTTTCTGCTTTCCTTTTACAGTTAATCTCCAATTTCAAAGCTTTGTGGTCTGAGAATACACTTGGTATGATTTCGATCTTCTTGAATTTGCTGAGGCTACTTTTGTGTCCTAGCATATGGTCTATTCTTGAAAATGTTGCATGTGCACTAGAAAAGAAGGTGTAGTCTCTTTTTGCTGGATGAAGTGTCCTGTAAATGTCAATTATGTCCAATTACTGTAATGTGTCATTTAGAGCTATTATTTCCTTATTTATTTTCTGTTTGGATGATCTGTCCATGGCTGTTAGCGGGGTGTTTAAGTCTCCCACTATGATTGTGTTTTCATCAGTTTCTCCTTTCAAGTCTGTTAGTAGTTTCTTTGTATATTTTGGTGCATCCTGGTTGGGAGCATATATGTTGATTAGTGTCAACTCTTCTTGTTGTTGCATTGTGCCTTTTATCATTATGTAATGTCCATATTTGTCTTTTACTATCTTTTTTAACTTGAAATTTATTTCATCAGATATCAGTATGGCCACTCTTGCTTTTCTCTGGTTACCATTTGCTTGGAGTATTGTAACCCATCCTTTCACTCTGAGTCTGTGTTTGTCCTTACAGCTGAGGTGTGTTTCTTGGAGACAGCATATGGAAGCGTTCTGTTTTTTAATCCAGTCTGCTACTCTGTGTCTTTTTATTGGTGAGTTCAGTCCGTTAACATTTACAGTGATGATCGATATGTGAGGATTTCCTGTGGCCATTACTTATTTCTTTCTTTGTTTTTGTTTGTTTGTTTGTTTGTTTTTGTTTCTTTCTTGTTGCCCCAACTTTGTTCCATTTTTCCTGATGCTTTGTTTCAGGCTGAAGAGCCTCCTTCAGTATTTCTTGGAGTGCTGGCCTCAGCTTCTGTTTGCCTGAGAAGGTCTTTATTCCACCTTCATATCTGAAAGATAATTTTGCTGGATAATTTATTCTTGCCTGAAAGTTTCTCTCTTTTAAATTTTTGAATATTGGATTCCACTCTCTCCTGGTTTGTAGAGTTTCTGCTGAGAAATCTGATGCTAGCCTGATGGGTTTTCCTCTAAAGGTTATAGTTCTTTTTTCCCTGGCTGCCTTGAGAATTGTCTCTTTGTCTTTAGTTTTGGACATCTTTAGTACCATGTGTCTTGGAGAAGATCTGCTAGGGTTTAGGTATATAGGGGACCTGTTTTCTTCTTGAACTTGGGGTTCCAGATCTTTTCATATGTTTGGAAAGTTCTCATCTACTATCTGTTTGAGTATGCTCTCTGTAAAGTGCTCTGTCCCTTCTTCTAATTCTGTTATTCTGATGTTGTTTTGTCTCATGGAGTCGGATATTTCTTACAGAGTTCTTTCAATCCTTTTGGTTCTATATTCCCTCTCTTCCTCTTTCTGAGCTGTTTCCATGTTCTGATCTTCAATATCACTAATTCTTTCCTCCATCTGGTTGGACCTGTTTCCTATGGGCAGTTATTTCATTTCTCACTTCTTTTATGGTATTATTTATTTCTCGTATTTCCGTCTTAATCTTTCTTATGTTTTGAATTTCTTTGTTAAATTGTTCTTTTTGTTCACGGAGTTCCTTTTTTATGTCATTTATATCCTTTTTTTATATTATTTATCTCAACTATGGTGTTCTGCCAATAGGTTTTATTTCTCTCACAGCCTTTAGAATGGCTGCTTTAAATTCTCCGTCACTTAAAGAGACCCTTCCAGTTGTAACAAGCTGTCTTCTGGGTAAATTTCATGTTCTTTCTGAGGAGTTTTAGTTTTTAAGGAATTCATCCTGTCCACTGGGTTCTTCCTCTTTGACATGAGGGCTCTATGTTCAGTGCCCAGGTTATTGCTTTTGTGGTGTCTTGCTGTAGGGCAGACACTAGGTGGCGCTGGGGGTCAAGTTTTGGGGGAGAGGGGGCTGTTTGTTTCTTGTTTCTGATCTCCTACTGCGTTTGGAGGCTATGTGCATATATCCTGGGGAGAGGTCAACAAAAGGCGCTCCAAGGGCGGCTCTGCCTTTTGCCCTCTTCTGGGGAAGCTGTTCTGAGGCTTGTTTTTGCTGGCTCAGGTGAATGTTATCAAATCAGCCTTTCTTCCTAGTCCTAATTCAGCATCTGGTTGTCTATGGGCTCACACTGCTTTCAGAACCCTGGGGTGCACGAGGAAGTGCCTGTTCCATAAGTTCAAAGCTGTGGGCCTGGCCTGAGACAGCAGGGTCACCTCTGCAGCGGGCTGGGAACAGGAACTGCAGCCCTGTGTAGGTCTCCAGGGGGCTTAGAGCTGGAGTGTCATCTTTGCAGTTCAGAGTCCTCGCTCAGCCCTTCTACCACTCAATAGTTTCAGAGGCTGGCTCCCAAACTTGGTCCCCAGCATGCAGGTCCAAAGCCCAGCTCTCCCCTCCCCCAAACTGCAAAGCTACGAATAGTCAGCAGGGATCGTGTCCTGTTGTAGTCTGTCTCTGCTCCCTTCCCTCTCCCCAACTCTCCCCCTTCTCACCAACCTTCAGGTGTTTACTTGCGATTTGTGGATTTCTCAACAGCTGTTTTATCACTCAAGGTCCTCTATCTTGGCTCCTGGGTGGCAGTTCAATTGTGTTTTCTGGGAGAGGCTTTAGGGACCTCCTCTCCAGTCGCCATCTTGCCTTCTTCTCAATTTTAATTTTCTTACAAAATTATCCTCTGACAGTTGCAACACAGGTGTGTGTGTACATGGATGGTATATGCAAATAGCAAATAGGCACTCAGTACGTGCTATGCTCTTTCCATCCTTCCTCACACAATAACAGTAACCTCTGTGTGTCATTGAGCACATGGTGTGTAATAGGCATCTTACACACACTGTTGAGTTTGATCCTCACTCTAACTCGGAGATGGGTGATTTCACACACAAGTTTGGATCAGGAAAGAAATAGAATTGGCCATCAGCCACATACCTGAACATGGAAGAATGAGGCTCTTAACCTAGGTCTGTCCGTCTTCAGACTGAATGCTCTCTTCCTTGTAGATCCTCATCATAAGAAATAGCCGCTGTATATGAAAAATGGCCACATCCAGAACAAGGTTGTTTGGATGTGTGTGTAGCCGATGAAAGTACACATGTTGAATACTTAAAAATGCTTACCTGCATTGTAATCCAATGGCTAGGTTAAGAGAAATTACTGAAAGCAGGGTGGTGTTTCCATTACCCAAAATGAACCAGGAAGCAGACTCTGAAGAATCATGTCAGCTCTGGGGCCTCTGTTTTCATCAGGGAGCCTGAGTGCTGGGGTGGGAACCTTGGGGAGGACTTCAGAAAGTCCTCAGGGGAAAGGTGGGCATCACTAAAGAATGAAGCTACTAGATCTCAGCAAGAGCGAGCAGTGGGCACAGCAGAACATGCTCTGCTTGAAGACAGCGCACCTTCAAGGACTCGAACTCTGTGCTGCTGGAGAAAATGCTTCATGCTGGAGGCCGTCTGAGGGCTCCCTGGTTGTTCCTGCAAAGGGATGCATTCCCCATCTATAGGGAGTGTAATGTCACCAGCCTTATTGTTTATACGTAACATTGCTTTGGCAATTTGAGGTTTTTTTATGGTTCCATATAAAACTGATAATTCTTTTAACTATTTCGTGAAAGCATTATTGTGGGATTTTGATGGGTATTGCATTAAATCTGTAGATTACTTTGGGCAGAATGACCATTTTAACAATGTTAAGTCTTCCTATCCATGAACAGAGGATAATTTTTCATCTCTTAATGTCTGTTTCAATTTTTTTCAAAAGTGTCTTATAGTTTTCTGTGTATAAGTCTGTTACGTTCTTTGTTAAGTGAATTCCCAGGTATTTCATTCTTTTTGTTGTGATAGCAAAAGGAATTGACTCTGTCATTTCTTTTTCTGAGGATTCTTTGTATATAGAAATGCTGTTGGTTTTTGTACATTGATTTTGTACCCTGCGACTTTACTGTCTTCATTTATTGTTTCTAATAGTTTCCTAGTGGAATCTTTGGAATTTTTTATATAAAAGATTATGTCATCTACAAATAGTGATAATTTGACCTCTTCTTTCCCAATTTGTATGCCTTTCATTCCTTTTGTTTGCCTGATTGCTGTGGCTAGAACTTCCAGTACTATATAAAATAGCAGTGGTGACAGGGGGCATCCCTGTCTTGTTCCTGATTTTAGGGGAATAGGCTTCAACTTTTCTCCATTCAGTATGATGTTAGCAAGGGTTTGTCATATATGGCCTTTATTGTGTTGAGATACTTTCCTTCTATACCTATTTTATTTAGTGTTTGGATCATAAATGGATGTTGTGTCTTGTCGAAAGCTTTTTCTGCATCAATTGATATGACCATATGGTCTTTATCTTTGATTTTGTTTATGTGATGTATCACATTGATTGATTTTCGTATGTTGAACCATCCTTGTGCTCCTGGGATGAATCCCACTTGATGTTGTTGAATCTACACGTATATGTGTTTTTTTCTGCTTTCCTTTTACAGTTGATCTCCAATTTCAAAGGTTTGTAGTCTGAGAATACACTTGGTATGATTTCGATATTCTTGAATTTGCTGAGGCTAGTTTTGTGTCCCAGCATGTGTCTATTCTTGAAAATATTCCATGTGCACTAGAGAAGAAGGTATAGTCTCTTTTTGCTGGATGAAGTGTCCTGTAAATGTCAATGATGTCCAATTGCGGTAATGTGTCATTTAGAGCTTATATTTCCTTATTTATTTTCCATTTGGATGATATGTCCATGACTGTTAGCAGAGTGTTTAAATCTCCCATGATGATTGTGCATTCATCAGTTTGTCCCTTTCAAATCTGTTAGTAGTTTCTTTGTATATTTTGGTATTTCCTCATTGGGAGCATATATACTAATTAGTGTCAAATCTTCTTGTTTTTGTATTGTGCCTTTTATCACTATGTAATGTCCATCTTTGTCTCTTGTTATCTTTTTTAACCTGAAGTTTGTTTCATCAGGTATCAGTATGGCAACTCCTGCTTTTCTCTGGTTACCATTTGCTTGGAGTATTGTTTCTCATCCTTTCACTCTGAGTCTGTGTTTGTCCTTATGGCTGAGGTATGTCTCCTGGAGACAACACATGGATGGGTTTTGTTTTTCAATCCAGTCTGCTATTCCGTGTCTTTTTATTGGTGAGTTCAGTTCTTTAACATTTAGAGTGATGATCGATATGTGAGGATTTCCTGTGGCCATTACTTATTTGTTTGTTTGTTTTTGTTTTAGTTTTGTTTCTTTCTTCTTGCCCCAACTTTATTTCACTTGTTTCAGGTCGAAGAGCCTCCTTCAGTATTTCTTGAAGTGCCAGCCTTGTGCTGGCAAATTCCCTCAGCTTCTGTGTATCTGAGAAGTCTTTATATCTGAGAAGTCTTTATTCCACCTTCATATCTGAAAGATAATTTTGCTGGATAATTTATTCTTGGCTGGAAATTTCTCTCTTTTAAAGTTTTGAATATTGGGTTCCACTCTCTCCTGGCTTGTAGAGTTTCTGCTGAGAAATCTGATGCCAGCCTGATGGGTTTTCCTCTAAAGGTTATAGTTCTTTTTTCCCTGGCTGCCTTGAGAATTGTCTCTTTGTCTTTAGTTTTGGACATCTTTAGTACCATGTGTCTTGGAGAAGATCTGCTAGGGTTTAGGTATATAGGGGACCTGTTTTCTTCTTGAACTTGGGGTTCCAGATCTTTTCATATGTTTGGAAAGTTCTCATCTACTATCTGTTTGAGTATGCTCTCTGTAAAGTGCTCTGTCCCTTCTTCTAATTCTGTTATTCTGATGTTGTTTTGTCTCATGGAGTCAGATAGTTCTTGCAGAGTTCTTTCAATCCTTTTGGTTCTGTATTCCCTCTCTTCCTCTTTCTGAGCTGTTTCCATGTTTTGATCTTCAATATCACTAATTCTTTCCTCCATCTAGTTGGCCCTGTTTCCTATGGCCCTGTTGCATTCTTACCCATTGACAGTGCATAGAACAGGCAAAGATATTTTTAATGCAATCAATGGTTATTTCACAGAAAAGAACATCAGTTGGTCAAATTGTTGTGATGTATGCACTGACAGAGGCAAGCCTATGTCAGGTTGTTTTACAGGCCTATGCAGTTGAATTAAAGAAGTAGCTCCCCGTGTACCATGGAATCACTGCAGCAGTCATAGACAAAGTCTTGCATCCAAGCCTCTACCTAGTGAACTGAAAGGTGTTCTTGATGAGGCTGTGAAAGTTGCACATTTTATTAAGTGACAATCACGAAACACCAGATTATTTAAAGTGCTGTGTGAAGAACTGAACAGCATTCATAGCACATTACTTTTGCACATGGCGGTAAGGTGGCTATCTTGTGGTAAAGTATTTACACAGATGTTTTAACTTAGACATGAAGTTTGGGTATTTTTTGAAGACTACTGTTTCCCTCTTGCTCCAAAGTTTCTGGATAGTGATTGGTTTCAAAGTCTTGCATATTTATCAGATATTTTTCTAGAAATAAATAAGCTTAACTTGGGACTTCGAAACAGCTCAATTATTATATTCAACGTAACTGACAAAATTGAGTCAATGATTAAAACACTGAACTTTTGGAAAGCGTGTATTGAAAGAGGTCAGTCTCAGTTTTTGAAACTCTGCATAACTTCTTATTTGCAAATATCCCAAAACGTGAAAAAGAATATTGTAAGTCACTTGGAAGGTCTTAAAGTGTCCTTTTATAAGTACTTCCCTCAACCTGGAAAAGAACATAACTAAATTGCAGATCCCTCTTCAATGAAGAATTCTTCAAAGAAGCTAAACTATCAATCAATGAAAAAGAGCAGTTAATCAAATTTTAGACTGATTCTTCTTTAAATTCTGATTTTAAAAGAGCATCTTATTACCTTCTGGGTAGATGTCAGTGAGGGATACAAAGAGCTCATTGAGAAGGCACTCAAATACCTCTTGTCATTTACTAATGCTGAACTAGTGGAAAGAGTTTTTTCTTCTTACACCTTCATAAAAAATAAGTAGTGCAACAAACTTAATGCCAGTCCAGATTTAAGTCTGTATCTTGCATCTTTTGAGCCTGATTTTAAGAAACTAAGTCCATCAAAGCAAGCTCAACCATCTAACAATGTTTCAATCAACTAGTGATCTGCACAATTATTATAGACTTTTCAGATAACACAGATAAATATTATTATAATAATAAATTAAATGTGTGTTAAGTACTTGATCATCATTATCAATCTTTAACTGTTATGAATATTATAACATTAAATCTGTGGTTTGTACTTTTAATGTAGTAATTTTTCTTTTCTAACTTACTACCTCATATCCACTATTTTACACTAAGATAAACACTGAACAAAAGTGTCAAAACTTAAAAACAGTTGTTTTAAAAACAAGGCATATAATATATAGATATGGGCTTAAAAGGAGTACAGAAGTGGGAAAGTGTTGGGAACCACTGTTCTAGAAGGTGAAAGAGACAAGGAAATGATTTCCCCTCTAGAGCCCCCAGATGGTACACAGCCCTGCCTACACCTTGAATTTAATCCAATGAGACCCATTTTGGACTTCTGACATCCAAGAACTGTAAAATAATAAATTTGTATTGTTTTAAGTCACAAATTATGAGGGAATTGATTAAAGCAGTGATAGAAAACTGATACAGAAGCTAAGTTAGTTACAAATCATCATCATGGTCCAAAGAAATAAATTTTAAAGAGAAAAAGACTAACCAAGTGAAAAAAGACATCACAAAGAATAATGTTGATAAATTTGAGAAAGTAAAATTTCCATATAGCCAAAATAAAAGACAAATGACAAACTGAAAGAATATCTGTGACAAACATGACACAGAGGGAAAAAAATCATCTTTGTATAGAAAAAAGAACTCAATTAAATTAGAAAAAATATCCCAGTGGAAAAGTAGACAAAGGACCTAAATATATAATACTAGTATCTAGAAAGAATGCAAATGGCAATAAGCATGTGTTTTTTAAAAATCATTTTATTTTAAATGAAAAAATGCATTTTTTTCGAACCCAGGCTGTGATGTTGAGAGCGGGAAGCCGAGCCACTACACCACCAGGGAACCCCGCTAAAAATGCAAATTTAAATAAGACTGAGGTATTATTCTTAATTTACAAAATCAGATCACAACTTTTTAAAAAATTCATATTCAAAGTTAGCAAGTATTCCACCAGACGTCAAGACTTACCCACTGCTGGTAGAAGTGTTTATGAGTTGTTGTTGTTGTTTTTAATGAAAAACAACTTTGTAATATGTGTTTAAAAGTATAAAAATATTTATATTTTTGAACCAGTTATTCTATGTTTAGAGATTGGGCTGGTCATTCTCCTCCTGCCCCTCGTCATATCCTGTCTCATCCCTCTTGGTCTTCCTCTATGTCATCCATGGATTAGATCACTGGGCTCCCTTGGTCCTTAGCTTTTAGTTGGGGTTAGTTAATGAAGGCACTGAAAGAAGAGAGGACATTAACTTCCCTGTCACTGCTTCCACAGTTTTTTCAGTGGCTTTGTTTGTGAAGCCAGTGGTTCTAAAACTTCAGTGTATCAGAATCATCTGAGTGTTTTGTTTCTGATTCAGTAGAATGGTTTGGGTATGAGAATTTGTTTTTCTAATAGATTCCCAGGTGTTGCTGGTGTGGCTGGTGCAAGTCCCACACTTTGAAGAGCACAGCTTTAAGGCCACAGTTCCCTGTGATGCAATCGTAATTGTTCACCTGAGGCTTTCTCTTTGCTCTACCACACTGTATCTGGTCCCCACCCTGCTTCTCCCTCAGGTCTCAGGGTGGTAAAGTTTTGTTTGACAGTCCCTGGGTGCTTCACCATTCCTTATTGATTTCTTTAACCATGCCCACACCTCTTGTAATCAGTCTCTTTATTCAGATCTCTTGAATGAAAGAAAGACTTTGAATATGCCAACAGTTTCCTGCTAAAATTCGGCTGATGTCAGGATCTATCCCAGGGAAATGATCAAAGATGCAGCAGACACAGACTTTAGTGTTGTTCTTTGCACTTATGTACCCCAGTGTTCATCGCAGCCTGTTCACAGTGGCCAAAACATGGAAACAACCAAAGGTCCCTGCGACAGATGACTGGATAAAGAAGCTGTGGTACATATACACAATGGAATATTACTCAGCTGTAAGAAAGGATGAAATATTGCCATTTGCAACAAAATGGATGGACCTGGAGATCATCATGCTAAGTGAAATAAGCCAGACAGAAAAAACAAAGAACTGCATGACTTCACTCATATGCGGAATATAAAACTGAAAGCAAAGAAAAAAAA
>PVJL010021750.1:0-10148 GCA_004026885.1 Lyroderma lyra | reverse complement strand
TTTGTTTGCTTGTTTCTTTTTTAAAACAGTGGATGGCACAGCTGTGTGGCTAAAAGTAAAAAATCATTACAATTACATTACCCAGGATCAGTAAAATGGTAAAAACTTCATGCTGGGGAGTTCCCTGCTGATGTAATGGCTTAAGGCTTTGGCGCTGTCAATGCTGTGGCCTGAGTTTGATTCCCAGATGGGGAACTACACACATAAAAAATAAAATAAAAATAAAATAAATAAAAACTTCTTGGCTGGTATTTTATTATAAAAATAAAAAAATAGCACATAATAAATAAATTATTTATAATTATGTGTACATTATAAAAGATGTCTTTAAACAGAAACACATTTTAAAAGGCTATTCATCAAGTCACAAAAATGTTTTGAGCAGAGACTCACAGGAACCTATCCTGTATTTCCTCTAGTAGCAATGGAATTGCTCCTCGGCATTCACTAACCCAGTATTCTAAGTGTCTTTAAAACAACAGCCATAAATAAAGAGAATGTACTGTATATATTATTGCTTTGATCTCATTCTCACAATCCTGAATATCAACAAGCTTGCTCTCTTCTCTCCACTAGCTCCTTTTTGTTTCAGTGACACATTTGCACTGCTACCTCTCAGCCATTACTTATATCAGTGCTTTTGACATTTTAATGCACCTACTAATCACCTGATGGTTGTGCTAAAATGGAATCATAATTCAGTAAGACAGGTGTGGTTCAAGGTTCTAGATTTGCTGCCTATTCCTTAACCACAATAACTAGGGCTACATTCTGCTTGCTTCTTTTTGTTTAAAATACTTGCCACAATAATTTCACACCAATAGGTCTTTATAGTTAAATCATAAAAATGGTCAGTGGTAAAATTTTGTTTTTTCTCAGGGGTACAAAGAAGTCACTAAGAAACTAGTAAAGTGTGATAATTTTTCCCAAAATAAGCATGAAAGTCTCAACTACCACAAGCATGTCAAGGAAGTAAAGAATATGTTATTTTATTGATTCAACACAGGTTTTTATTGAGAACATAATACACACTGTCACTGATACAAATATTAAAAAGACATGGACTTTGATTTCACAAAACTTAAAAATTAAAAGGAGAAATGGGACCTACATCACTACAACAATGAATAGAAAATGAGAAGTAGATTTAGAAAAGTACACTGAAAATTTGATAGGAGTTTAGACACTGCTTCCACTTGTGAATCAGAGAATGCCCATAAAAGAAAGTGACATCTAAGATGAACCAGAGATACATTATGTTTCAATATGTAATGATTGCTAGAACTTCATGTTATCCAGCATTAAAATAAGTTCTAAAATCTCAAAATCCAGGTCAGAAAACAAATCCTGTGAAATTACATTTGGTATATATTAACAACTGATCATTAAGCATAAGTAAACAACAAAGACAAAATTTGTGCAAAGAGAATTTAAAGAACATCTTCACCGTGCTATGTTTAGATATGCCCTGTGTCCCAGGGCTGCTAGGATCTCACTCCAAAGGAAAAAGAGATAGAAGGAAGAGAGGGAGGGCAAGATGGCAACTGGAGAGGCGGTCCCTAAAGCCTCTCCCAGAAAACACAGTTGAACGGCCACCCAGGAGCCAAGAAAGAAGAACCTGGGTGACAAAAAGGCAGCTGAGAAATCTGCAAATTGCAAGTAAATACCTGAAGGTTGGAGAGAAAGTGGTGAGAGGGAGAGAGGGAAGGAAGCAGAGACTGACGGCAACAGGACATGATCCCTGCTGACTATCCAGGAGCAGCACAGTGCAAGGAAGTGGGGAGGCCAGGAGAAAAAGCCCTGGGGGAGCTGGGCTTTGAAGCAGATGGAGTTTGGGAGCCAGCCTCTGGAACTTTTGAGTGGTGAAAGGGCTGAGCGAGGACTCTGAACTGTAGAGACAACACCCCAGCTCTAGGCCCCCTGCGGACCCACACCGCAGTCACACGGCTCCTACACAGGATGCAGTTCCTGTTCCCGGCCTGCTGCAAAGGCAACCTGGCTGTCTCAGGTCAGGCCTACAGTTTTGGATTTATGGTGTGTACACTTGCTGGCACGCCCCAGGGTTCTAAAAGCAGTGTGAGCCCACAGGCGACTAGATGCTGAATCAGGGCTGGGAAGAAAGGTTGATTGGCTAGATGCTGAA
Source organism: Lyroderma lyra (assembly GCA_004026885.1). Lineage (NCBI taxonomy): Eukaryota > Metazoa > Chordata > Mammalia > Chiroptera > Megadermatidae > Lyroderma > Lyroderma lyra. The sequence continues at coordinate 8,005 of PVJL010021750.1, read as the reverse complement.
TCAGGGCTGGGAAGAAAGGTTGATTTGATAGCATTCCACCTAGCCAGCAGAAACAAGTCTTGGCCCAGCTTCCCTAACAAAGGGCAGAAGGCAGAGTTGCCCTCTGAGGGCCTTTTGTTGGACTCTCCCTGGGATAGATGCGCGTAGCCTCCAAACTAAGCAGGAGATCAGAAACAAAAATTAAACAACCCCCATCTCCCCCAAAACTTGAGTCCCAGTGCCACCTAGTGTCTGCTTTACAGCAACACACCACAAAAGTAATAATCTGGAAACTGAACACAAATCCCTCATGTCAAAGAGGAAGAACCCAGCAGACAGAATGAATTTCTTAAAAAACCAAAACTCTTCAGAAAGAACATGAAAATTTTCCAGAAGACAGCTTCTTAGACCTAGAAGTTTATGAATTAAGAGACAGAAAATTTAAAGTAGGCATTCAAAAGGCTCTGAGAGAAATGAAATCATTCTGGGAGAGCACCATGGCTGAGATGAACAACATAAAAAAGGAGATGAATGACATAAAAAAGAAACTCCGTGAACAAAAGGAACAATTTAACAAAGAAATTCAAAACATAAGAAAGATCAAAATGGAAATGCAAGAGATAAATACTACAATAAAAGAATTGAGAAATGAAATAACTGCCATAGGAAACAGGACCAAACAGATGGAGGAAAGAATTAGTGATATCGAAGATCAGAACACGGAAACACCTCAGAAAAAGGAAGAGAGGGAATACAGAACCAAAAGGATTGAAAGAACTCTGCAAGAACTATCTGACCATGGGAGAAAACAACATCAGGATAATAGTACTAGAAGAAGGGGCAAAGTATTCTACAGAGAGCATACTCAAACAAATACTAGTTGAAAACTTTCCAAACATATGGAAAGATCTGGAAACCCAAGTTCAAGAAGAAAACAGGTCCTCCAGATACCTGGACCTTAACATATCTTCTCCAAGACACATGGTACTAAAGATGTTCAAAACTAAAGACAAAGAGACAATTCTCAAGGCAGCCAGGGAAAAAAGAACTATAACCTTTAGAGGAAAACCCATCAGGCTGGCATCAGATTTCTCAGCAGAAACTCTGGAAGCCAGGAGGGAGTGGAATTCAATATTCAGAAATTCCAGCCAAGAATAAATTATCCAGAAAAACTATCTTTCAGATATGAAGGTGGAATAAAGAAGCTGAGGGAATTTGCCAGCACAAGGCCAGCACTCCAACAAATACTGCAGGAGGTTCTTCGACCTGAAACAAAACATCAGGAAAAATGGAACAAAGTTGGGGCAACAAGAAAGAAACAAACAAACAAAAACAAAAAAACAAAGAAAAAAATAAGTAATGGCCACAGGAAATCCTCACATATCGATCATCACTCTAAATGTTAATGGACTGAACTCACCAATAAAAAGAAACAGAGTAGCAGACTAGATTAAGAAACAGAACACATCCATATCTTATCTCCAAGAGACACACCTCAGCCATAAAAACAAACACAGAATCAGGATGAAAGGATGGGAAACAATACTCCAAGCAAATGGTAACCAGAGAAAAGCAGGAATTGCCATACAGTTATCTAATGAAATGAACTTCAGGTTAAAAAAGATAGCAAAAAACAAGGATGGTCATTACATAATGATAAAAGGCACAATGCAACAACAAGAAGAGTTGACACTAATTAATATATATGCTCCCAACCAGAATGCACCAAAATATACAAAGAAACTACTAACTAATTTGAAAGGAGAAATTGATGAATACACAATCATTCTGAAGGAATTAAACACCCTGCTAACAGCCATGGACAGATCATTCAAATAGAAAATAAAAAACAAAACATCAGCTCTAGATGACACATTATAGCAATTGGACATAATTGACATTTACAGGACACTTCATCCAGCAAAAAGAGACTACATCTTCTTTTCTAGTGCGCATGGAACATTCTCAGGATAGACCATATACTGGGACGCAAAAGTAGCCTCAGCAAATTCAAGAAGATTGAAATCATACCAAGTGTATTCTCAGATCACAAAGCTTTGAAATTGGAGATCAACTGTAAAAGGAAAACAGGAAAAACCACATATACATGGAGATTAAACAACAGCTTATTTAAAAAGGACTGGATAAAAGAACAAATAAAAGTTGAGATTAAAAAATATATAGAAAAAAGTGACAATGAAAATACAATGTATCAGAATTATTGGGACACAGCGAAAGTGGTAATACGAGGAAAATTTATATCACTATAGGCCTATCTTAAGAAACAAGAAAAATCACAAGCAAACATCTTAGCATCCCATCTTAAAGAACTAGAAAAAGGAGAGCAGACAAAACCCAAAGTCAGCGAAAGGAAAGAAATAATAAAAATTAAAACAGAGATAAACCAATTAGAGAACAGAAGGACAATAGAAAAAATTAATATTATGAGAAACTGTTTTTTTTGAGGAAGTCAACAAAATCAACAAACCTTTGGCTACACTTATCAAAGGATGAAAGGAAAGGACACAAATATCCAAAATTAGAAATGAAAGAGGAGAAATTACCACTGATACCACAGAAATACAAAGGATTATAAGAAAATATTATGAAGGACTTTATGCCAAAAAATTTAACAACCTAGAAGAAATGGACAAGTTTCTAGAAACTTATAGCCTATCAAGACTGAACCAAGAAGAACTGGATAATCTAAATAGACCAATCAATAGCAAAGAGATTGAATGACTATCCGTAATCTCCCTAAAAGCAAAAGACCTGGACCAAATGGTTTCACCAACATGTTCTACCAAGCATTCAAAGAATTAACACCTACCCGCCTCAGAATCTTCCAAAAAATTGAAGAGGAAGCAATACTTCCTAACTCATTCTATTAGGCCAACATTACCCTAATACCAAAGCCTGGCAAAGACAACACAAAAAAAGAAAACTATAGACCAATATCTCTGATAGACACCGATGCAAAAATCCTAAACAAAACATTAACAAATAGAATACAACAATGCATCAAAATGATCATACATCATGATCAAGTGGGATTCATCCCAGGAGCACAAGCATGGTTCAACATATAAAAATCAATCAATGTGATACACCACATAAACAAAATCAAAGATAAAGACCATATGGTCATTTAAATTGATGCAGAGAAAGCTTTTGACAAGATACAACATCTGTTTATGATCAATACACTAAATAAAATAGGTATAGAAGAAAAGTATCTCAACATAATAAAGGCCATATATGACAAACACTCAGATAACATCATACTCAATGGGGAAAAGTTGAAGCCTATTCCCCGAAAATCAGGAACAAGACAGGGATGCCCCCTGTCACCACTGTTATTTAATATAGTACTGGAAGTTCTAGCCACAGCAATCAGGCAAGAGAAAGGAATCAAAGGTATTCATATTGGAAAAGAAGAGGTCAAATTGTCACTATTTGCGGATGACATGATTCTTTATATAAAAAATTCCAAAGATTCCACCAAGAAATTATTAGAAACAGTAAACAAATATAGTAAAGTCGCAGGATACAAAATCAATGTACAAAAATCAACAGCATTCCTATATACAAAAAATGAATGCACAGAAAAAGAAATGAGGGAGTCAATTCCCTTTGCTATCACACCCAAAAAAATGAAATACCTGGGAATTAACTTAACAAAGACTTATACATGGAAAACTATAAGACACTTTTGAAAGAAATTGGAACAGACTTTAAGAGGTGGAAAAATAGCCCCTGTTCATGGTAAGGAAGACTGAACATTGTTAAAATGGCCATTCTGACCTAAGCAGTCTACAGATTTAATGCAATACCCATTAAAATTCCAAATCGTACTTTCATGAAATAGATAAAAGAATTATTAGATTTATATGGAACCATGAAAGGCCTCAAATTGCCAAAGCAATACTACATAAAAAGAATAAGGCTGGTGGCATTACACTTCCTGACTTCAATTTATATTACAAAGCATCAATAGTCAAAACAGGTTGGTACTGGCAGAAAAATAGAAATATAGACCAATGGAACAGAACTGAAATCCCACAAATAAACCCACAAATTTATGGACAAATAATTTTTCATAAAGGATCAAAAAACATACTATGGGGAAAAGACAGCCTTATTAGTAGGTGGTACTGGGAAAATTGAAAAAACATATGCAAAAGAATGAACCTGAGCTGTGAACTCTCTCCATATACAAAAATTAACTCAAAATGGATTAAAGCTCTTCATATCAGACCTGCAACAATAAACAGTACAGAAGGAAACATCAGCACTAAACTTAAAGACCTAGGGCTCAAGGAAGACTTCATGAATCTGACCTCAAAGGCAAGGGAAGTAAAAGCGAAAATAAATAAATGGGACTATTAGACTAGAAAGATTCTGCACAGCAAAAGAAACCATCAACAAGGCAAAGAGACAGCCAACTGAATGGAAGAAAATATTTGCAATAACGCATCAGATAAGGGTTTAATATCTAAAATATGTAAAGAACTAATAAGATTTAATAACGAAAAAACAAATGACCCAATTAAAAAGTGGGCAGAAATACTAAACAGACACTTCTCCCATGAAGAAATACAAATGGTCAGCAGACATATGAAAATATGCTCATCCTCATTAGCTATGAGGGAAATGCAAATCAAAACCACAATGAGATACCACCTCACCCCTGTTAGAATAACTGTTATCAACAAGAGAAGAAATAACAAGTGCTGGAGAGGATGTGGAGTAAGGAACTCTCCTACACTGCTGGTGGAAATGCAAATAGGTACAACCACTGTGGAAGACAGTGTGGAGGTTCCTCAGAAAATTGGGAATGGAGCTACCATATGGTCCAGCAATCCCCCTTCTGAAAATCTACCCAAAAACTTGAAAACCTTTGTCCGCAAAGACTTATGTACCCCAATGTTCATTGCAGTGCTGTTCACAATGGCAAAAACATGGAAACAACCAAAGTGTCCTGTAACAGATGACTGGATAAGGAAGCTGTGGTACATATACACAATGGAATATTACTCAGCTATAAGAAAAGATGAAATATTGCTATTTGTAACAAAATGGGTGGACCTGGAGATCATCATGCTTAGTGAAATAAGCCAGACAGAAAAAACAAAGAACTGCATTACATCACTTACATGCGGAATATAAAAACTGAAAGCAACAAAGAGAAAAGAAATTAACAAACAAACAAATAACCCATGGACACAATCAATAGTTTAATATTATTTGGGGATGAGTGGGATAGGGAGAGGAGAAAGGGGAGGAAGTGGGAGAGGAGGAAGGGGAAGCTAGATATAGGGTGATGGAAGGAGAAGTCACAATAGATGGTGAAATTATTATACATCAAGTTGACAATGCACTGTGGAATTGTATGCCTGAAACCTATGTAAATCTTGCTGACAGATATCACCCCAAAAAGTCCATCAATAAAAATACATTTAAAGAACAAAAAACTGAGATAGAAGTTTTATGAGATGGAGGTTATAAATAAAGAGTAAAAGGAAGGGGCACTGGGAAAAGAGGAACTTAGAAGAGAGAGAAAAAAAGAGATGGGGAGACAAGTAGGCAGTGGATAAAAGAGCAGTAAAAATGGATACAAAGAACTCACCACAATTTTCTAAGCCAGCATGCAAGACCTGTGAGAAGCACTAGGAGCACCATCACTGCCAAGATGGTCAAGCCAATGGAGTTGTGATGTTCTTTAGCTTTGGTTAAACACAAGAATGTCATGTAAAATCCACTGCATTTGCTGTGTTTCTGTGGTCTTACTTTTCCCATTTCAGTGTCTGCCCCATCAAGCTTCTTCTTAAAATTTCTGCTCTCTTCCCTCTTCAAAGATGAATTTTATATTTAACCCTCAACACCCTCTTACATTTGCACAGCTCTCTTTTTCAACTCTTCTATTTCTTGAATTAATTATTTTTATTCATTTTTGGTCTGGAGTCTATAAAGCTCAAATTTTTTATTTGGCTGCTTTGCTCTACTTGAGTACCATCTACTCAAATTCCCATTGTGGCCCCCAATTTTTTCTTTCCCAAGAAGACGACAATATCATGGCCTTTTAGACTGCTGTGTTTCAGCCAACAATACAGACCAGAGAACTCAATGGCTTTAAGATCCAAGAAAATCTGAAGATACCATGTCCCATCAGCATTGGGCAAGATGTGACTTTCCTGAGTGCCTTGCAGTACCTGTTCACCTCTCATCCACATACCCACATCTGCTTTGGATGGTAGCCAGAGATATGACAAACCAGTGACTGATGGCCAGGACTGACAATGGGGCCAGTGAATAGCCAGGCCTCTGGCCTTACTGCAGAGGTCAGGAAAGATATTCAGATTTGAACTCTAACTCAAGCATGGAAGTTCATTTCTTTGTATGAGTTTAAACAAACACACCTTCCTCCCTCTGGAAATCCATCACCAATTACCCCTCTCCCTCTTGTCTCCTTCTTATCATAAATTTCAAGGATATGATGGGAAGGTATAGCTTTTGGACAGATAATTCTTGAATTGACTGTGTGGGACTGACCTTGTCTCTGGAGAGCTACCTTCCCTGCATCAGGTAGACACAAGAGGAAACATGGGCAAGTTTCACTGAAGTGCCAGGGTATTAGTTTGTTACTGACATGGAGCTGATTGAATAGTCCACACACCTGCTGGGCTCTAGTACTACTATTTGGAAATGACAACCATGAAATGTTCTGAAAGTTCAGGAGGTCAAATCCTTGATAAGCAAACCACACAAAGCCTTCTTTGTCTTCCCCAGAGTGCAGCCCACAACCTCCTGCCACCTGTACCACAAAGGGATCTGAAAAGAGGTAGTTGTGAATTAGAGGAAAGAGGGAGCCAGGGAGATGAAATGAGCAGAAGCAAAAGAAGGAAGTAGAAGAGAGAAGTTTGGGAGATTTGAAGTAATGGAACAAAGTTTGGTTTGATCAGAGGTTCAGAAAGAAAAGGAATTGGTGGTAGCTGGAGTTGGAAGAAAAGATAAACAACACAAGAAAGAGTGAAATTTGTTTTAAGAAAGTGACAAAAATGGTGAGGGCAAGAAAATGAAGGATTTATTGTGAGAGAGTGCTGATTATAATAACCTAATGTGAATGGGATGCCATAGGTTACAATGAATGTAGACAAAGATTTCTGAATAGAAAAAAAATGTAGAAAAAATGGAAATAAAAAACTCTTGAGACACACACACCCCACCCTTATCCCACCTTCTGATTTTGAAAATTGAACTTACATTCCATCTTCCATTGGTTGGAATGGTTATGAAATATATGAAGCAATTTATTCTAAAGCCTTAGTAATAATCGTTCCAGTTCCATCTTTTCCTGGTTGCTAAAGTTGCTCTTGGACCAAGGCCAAAGGACAATAATATAGCCAGGTTGTTCTCCCAGCCATGAGTCTGCAACTCACCCAACTAACCTGAGAACAAATTTTGTGACCAGGAAGGTTGTAAAAAGATGAGATATAGATGATTTAGAAGGAGATCTGTTCCTGGAAGCCTGTTGCAAAAGAACATATAGAATGAGGAGGTAAGGGGGAGGACACTGGAAAGAAGAGAGAATGAAGAAAGAAAGGTGTCAGAGAGGGAAAACTCAGAATCTCGAAAAGAAAGACATAGTTACCTCAGCAGACATTTGTCTGCTCCAGGGCCCCATACTTTATATACAACCTTCAGAAGAGCACAGAGATCTGGAGTCAAGGATAGTCAGAATGAAAATACAATGACATTCTCATTTTACAGGTATATGCTGAGGAAACCACACCACACACACACACACACACACACACACACACCCTCTTGCACCCAACTGGGCAGTCACCAGAGTTTTTACCATCTTCATTGTTACCACCTGGGAGAACTGCTAGCAATGGAAGTTGCAGAAAGAATATTTTATTTTATTTACAGATGTTATTTCTTTCTCTCAGATAAGTTTGACTTTGATTTCTATTTTATTTTATTTTATTTTAAATATTTTCATCACCTTTATTTATTTATT
>PVJL010021749.1:0-10167 GCA_004026885.1 Lyroderma lyra | reverse complement strand
GACCTGCAACAATAAACTGTATAGAAGAAGACATAGGTACTAAACTTATAGACCTAGGACTCAAGGAAGACTTCATGAACCTGACCTCAAAGACAAGGGAAGTAAAAGCAAAAATAAATGAATGGGACTATATCAAACTAAAAAGCTTCTGCACAGCAAAAGAAACCATCAACAAGGCAAAGAGACAGCCAACTGAATGTTCTGAAAAAACTTGATTCACAGCAGTGGCACAGGCTGCCACTATATCAGTGATTAGGGAAGTTAGTCTGAGTCTGTTATGAGTGATCTTGCTTACCTGGTGGCATGGCTGCCATAATGCTGACATTTTTGGGCCTGAGGCAGTGTGTATTCAGAGGAAACTTCTCTACCATGACTTCACCAGTGACTGTGATACTAGCGCTTTGGCAATATAGGCCACTTCTGATCTAAGGAAACTTGTTTTATGGCAGAAGTGGCTGCCTCACTCTCGCTGTTTCAGGGAATTAGGTCATGTCTGTTTTGAGGAAACATGCTCTATGAAATTAAAAGCAGCTGTTTTATTCTTGTAGCTTCCAGGCCTGAAGCTGCATGTCATGTGAGGAAACTTGCTTCACAGCAGCAGCACCCATGGATGCTTCATTGACAATTGAAAGTATAATTCACTGTGTTCTGAGGGAATTTGCCTTATGACAGCAGCAATCTCTGCCACACTGCTGCCACTTTCAGACCTGAGTCCAGGACTCTTCTGAGAAACTTGCTTCATGTAAGCAACACCAGCCACTGACATTTTGGTGCTTAGTGGCTGTAGTCGAGGTCTATTTTCAGGGAACTAGCTTTAAAACAGTGGTTCCAGCAGCCACCATATTGCCCCTTTGTAGTTTAGCAACGTGTGTTCTGAAAATTTTAATTTATGTTGGTGGTAGCGGTTGCTGCACAGCTCCCACTTCTGGGTCTGAGATCACATCTTTTGTGAGTGAATTTGCTTAACAGCAGCAGCACCAACAGCCACCATATTGATGCTTTCAGATGTAGAAAAATTGTGGGAAGTATATGCCAATCACATGAAAAATTCCACGATGGTTACTCTGACATCATGTGGGAATCACATGGCAGCCTGGCGGGAATGATGAAAGGGAAAGGTTTTTTGCTATCTGTGGCAGCATGTAGGGACTTGGATGGTACTGTGCTGAGTGAAGTTATCAGAGTATAACAGATTCAATGTAATTTCATTTATTTTTGGAATCTAAAGAACAAAATAAACAAATAAATAAAACAAACAAACTTGGAGATACAAAGAACATTTGATGTTTACCAGATTGAAGGAGGGTTGGTAGATGGGTGAAAAAGATGAAGGGATTAAGAAATATAAGTTGGTTATTACAAACTAATCATGGTAATGTAGGTTATAGCATAAGGAATATAGTCAATAATACTTTAATAACTATATATGGTGTCAGAAGTGTACCAGATTTATTGGTGTGATAGATAAAGAAGGGGACAGGTTAAAAATGTGTAGAGATTAAAAAGTACTTATTAATAGTTACAAAATAGTCATGGGGATATAAATAAAGTTTAGGGAATATAGTCAATAATATGGTAATTAATATGTACAATGCCAGATAGGTACCTGACTAGTCTAGGGAATACTTCTTAAATTATACAAATGTCTAACCACAATGCTGTACTCCTGAAATTAATATAAAATAGTATTGAATGAAAACTGTAATTGAAAATTTTAAAAATGGGGGAAAAGGTGAAAGAAACTAACAGGATCAAATTTTCAGGTATAAAATAAATAATTTACAATGATATAATTTATAGGATAGGAAATATACTCAATAATATTTTTGATAGCATTGTGTGGTGTCAGATGGTTGCTGGACCTTTCATGGTGATGACTTCTTTGGGCATATAAATGTTGAATAACTATGGTATACACCGGAAAGTAATATAATATTGTATGTTAGATATATTTTAATAAAAGCCTCTAATTATAATATTACATTTATTAATGTAATAAATGTAAATATAAATGAGCAAGGTCTGTACAGTTAAAAGCATAAAACGTTGCTCAAATTCAAGAACCCACGGTAAGTAGATAACATAACAAACACATGATAAATGGAGAAATATCTTATGGTCAAGGATCAGAAAATTTAATATGTTTAAAATAGCCATTCTTCCCAAATTAGTTTTAAGGTTCAGGGGCACCTCTGTGAAAATTAACAAGCTAATCCAATAGTTATATGGAAATTTAAAGAACATAAGATAGCCAAACAAATTTTTTTACCTTTTTTATTGTTTAATTTATTGGGGTGATATTGGTTGGTAAAAATTACATGAGTTCCAGATGTACAATTCTACAGTACATTGTCTATGTGTTGCAATACGTGTTCACCAGCCAGAATCTGTTCTCTTTCCATCACTATATATTTTCTCCCCCTCCCTTTCCCCCCATTTCCCCCTTTTACCCTCAGGTAACCATTAAACAATTTACTGTGTACATGAGTTTTTGTTTCTTTGTTGCTTTCAGTTTTATGTTCCACATATGAGTGAAGTCATATGCTTCTTGATTTTTTCTGTCTGGCTTATTTAGCTTAGCATGATGAGCTTAAGGTCCATCCATGTTTTCACAAATGGAAGTATTTCATCTTTCTTATGGCTGAATAATATTTCATTGTGTAAATGTACCACAACTTCCTTATTTAGTCATCTATCAAAGAAAACTGGCTGTTTTCATGATCTGGCCACTCTGAATAGTGGTGCAATAAACACTGGGGTACCTATATCTTCGTGGACTAAGGATTTTAAATTTTTTTAGTAGATACCAAGATCATATGGCAACTTTAATCTTAAGTTTTTGAGGAACCTCCACACTGTCTTCCATAGCAGTTGTACCAATTTGCACTCCCACCAGCAGTGTGAAAGAGTTCCTTTTTCTCCACAGCCTCTCCAGCACTTGTTATTCCTTGTCTTATTGATAATAGCTACTCTAAGAGGTGTGAGGGGGTATCTTATTACAGACAAACCAATTTCTAGAGGACAATTTTTGAGGTCTTACATGACTTAATTTTAAATATTTTTTCAAAATTAAACTAATGAAATATTAGCATAGGATAGATATAGATCAATAAAACAGAAAGTTCAGAAATTGACCTACACATACATTGTTAATTGGTATTTTACACGTGTCCAAATAACTCAATGTGGAAAAGATAGTCTTTTAAACCAATGGTGGTGTAATAACTGAATAGTATGAAAAAGACTCTCCACTTACCTCACATTACATACAAAAATAACTGAAAATATATCAAAATCATAAATGTGAAAGCTAACGATTTTAAGTATTAAGAAAAAGTGTAATAGAATATATTATGGAATTGGTCTAGGAAAAAATTCTTATACACAAAAATCAAGAATAATAAATAAAATGATTACTTGGACATTTTAAAAATGAAAAACTAACGCTTTTGATGATACAAGAATGTAAAAATAACAAGCCATTAAAAAGTGTACATTCACAATACATGTATTTAACAAAGACATATATCCAGAATGCAAATTACTCTTATAAATTATAAGTTACATAATAAGAAGACAAACCAATGTAAGAATACCAAAATAGTTCACCTGATGCTTCACTTAAAACAATGCACATAGGACAGACAGAGGTAGATGGCAGATTAGGTGGATGCTGTGCCTGCAGACTCTTCAGATCACATTAAGGTTGCAGATATATTGTAGAACAGTCAACCTTGGGAATCATTGGACTAGCTAAACAGAGCCTCTGTAGCTAAGCATGTAGAGAAAAAGCCACATTGAGACCAGTAGGAAGAGCAGTGACCAAAAAACAGGCTGACCCCAAACCCCCAGATTGTGGTTAAACTCTGAGTGGGACACCTCAGGGTGGAGGTTTCCACATCAAGAGGGAGGGTTTCCAGCCCCATACTGGGCTTCTCAGCCTGAAAGTCTTGCACTGGGAAGAAAAATTCCCATTACATCTGGCAGTGAAAATCAGTGAGAATTCTGTGTGTCCATCTGGGTAAGACACAAGACAGCTGAAAATCAAGATGCCCCCCTAAGAGGCATACAAACAAAACCAACCACTTGCCACACTCATCTGGTGTCAGGTGGAGGGGTGGCAATTCTGGGGCACCAGAGACATACCAGGAAATGTTGAGCTGTGGGGTTTTGGAGTAAGGGCTGGATGTCATGTAAGCCAAACAAAGGAGCCCTCTCCCCATCTCATATAGACTCCTCTTTCCTAGTTATTTAGCTCTTGGTTTCACCTTTTTCCTAGTCCAAAGTCTTAATCACCTCCTTGATCAATTTTCTCTGGCTCCTCACCTTGAGCAACACATTGTCCTCCATAGATAATTACTCTGACACTTGTAACTCATGTCTTCAGCTTGCTGATTACAATCACTACAGGCAAGCACCCCTTCCAGGCATTTCTGGACCTAGACAGGAGATAACACCTGAATGACCAGCTAGGCTATAAGTCAACAGGCTGCAGGCTCAATGAACTTTCCATCTCAAAACCACCCAGTGACAGAGGCTTTGAGACCTATTTATTGGGTCAACGCTTTTTAAACTATTAATTGAATTAAGTTCTCCTCATGTAGGGACCATCGGGATACAATTGATACCCAACACGGCTTCCAGCCCATCTCAACCAAAGAAGTCAACATGGCAGATCTTGAGATCTCTTCCCTTTTTAGATCAGATAGGGTAAGAGCTCTGTGGATCCCCAATAGGCAGAGACAACAACCATTCTCAACAGGAAACAGATACGGAAGATGAGACCTCCAACCCCTCAGCTTCCCATAGAGATTTCTGGGGATCATGTCTCTCAAGAGAATGTGAGGAAGGCAAATAGAAGATCTCAGGACCCTTCCATGAGACTCACAGGGTCGGAATACTCACTGCCTTGATACCACTCTTTCACTAGCAATCCCTGCCCCAGGCTAGGCAGCCACAGGAGGAAGTTCCAGGCAAATATAAGGAAGTTAGAGGGCACAAGAAGCCCACCAGTTTGAGCCAGTTCCTAGCATCTGTGCAGTAAGAGTTACAAGGACCTTCATTTCAACTGGGCCTCATTATACCATCATTGTAATATCAAACATATGCCTGGAAGTTTATTAATATCATAACAGATTGAACTCTGGGAAAGAACATGCACAGTTAGAAGGGGTGGTGGAATAGTTCCCATGTCAATCAAGCTTGTCAATCAAGCTTGTCAATCAAGAGGTCCCACACCCAGATAGATGTAACTCCTTACAACCAAAGAAAATAAAAGTACCAAAGCCTCATTAATTGGGGCTCTTGAGACATTTTCCTGCTGGAGTCCACTCCTACCTTTTAGAAGTATACTTTCCCTTTGCCATTCGAGGCCTTTGAGCCACTCTTCTCCTTGCTCAGGCCCGCTCCTACCTCTTTGGAGTGTACTTTCTTCCAACAAACTATCTCGTTGTTTTCACCACTACACTTTGATGTGTGTCTCATTCAAATATTTTCTCAAGATCCCAAGAACCTGGACGCCACGCTGAGGAGGACACCCCATTTTCTGCTAACAGAGGGATCCATTGTTCATACATGGTGTTTGCTTCATGTGTAGCTCACAGGAGAACACCATTTTATCTATGTGAAACCTTCCCCAAATGGACCAAATGTGAGACCACACTGGTCTAAGAAAATCTGTGCATGCTTACCACCTTGGTGATGCACTGGGACCCCATATCACAAAGCTAACTCTGCACCTCCCAGTGTGCTTTAGGCTGCCAAGCTTTCATCTCCACTCTACTAGCTGAAAAAGAAGGTCTTACAGACTTTTACAGGAGCAGCAGCCCTCTGAGGCCCAGAAAAGTTCAGTGGTGCACAGCTGGTGCACCTTATTCTGTAGCCCCTCCAATGCGACAGGTTCCTACATGCGAGCAGTGAAAAACCACAGAGGTCTCAGTAAAATTTTGCAAAGTGCAAAGAGATCCCTGAGACCTTTGGCTCACTCACCTAGAGCTTTGCCCTGCCCACCCAAAGGCAAGCCTGGCAGCTAAGGGACCAGTCCTAATAGTGGGGAAGATTGTCTTGGGAACTTTTGCAAGAACTGCCATCTTCAGCTCCCCAGGGACCTTTCAGTGCCCCTCTACCACTTCCTCTGGGCAGCTAAAAGTGTGGTGGGAGTGGCAGACTGCAGGGTTCTCAGGGAATATTTTTAAAAATTTTTAAACTTAATATTTTAATTTTTAATTTATTTTATTTTGTTCTATAATTTTTTAAATTTTATTTATATTTTTATTTTATTTATTTTTATGTTTTATATTTGTTTTCTTGTCTCTTTCAAAGTGTGCATAAACACCCTGGAGCTTTGCCCTATCCACCCAAAGGAACTCTGGGTGGCTCAGCACTGTCCCCATCCTATTAGCAGGGGGTGGGACATGGGGAGGGGAGACTTTCTTGCAGACTTTTACAGGAATGGCTGTCTGGGGCACCCTGGGAAGCTTTCAGTGCTCCTCAGTCACTCCTTTTGGGCAGCTAATGGAGTGCTGCAAGAGGAAGACTGCAAAGCATTCAGGGAATCTTTGCAAAGTGCACACAGGCCTGGCTCCAGAAAATGACTAATACTGCATCAATGTTTTGAAAGACCACCACCCAACCTCTGGAGATTCTTGGAACTTTGCCCCACCCACTGGGGGCTGCATTACTGAAGGCACTCCAGGCATCTGAGTGATCAGACCCACCCTACTATTGAGAAAAGACTTCCCTTGCAGACTTTTGCAGGAACAGTTGGCCAAAGCTGCCCTGGGATCTTTCAGTGCTGCCCCAAAGCTTCCCACTGACAGCTAACAACACCCTGAAGGTGATGGACACTTGAATTCTCAGAAAGTTTTTGCAAATCTTGGCAACTGAGGGACCAGCTCTGCCCTATGAGCTGAGGAAGACTCTTACATCAGTAGGCCCTTACAGTGACCCATTGAACTTTGGATGGTGATCATAGAACCACAATCTTCACTGTAGCCTTTTTTGGGAGATCTGTGAGACAGGCTGCAGTATTTACTAGGCATATTATGAAGTGGTCACACACCAGTCACTGTCCCACAGAAAGGGGTGGCTTGCTGAGCTATCTTCAGGGCATTTTTCAAAGTAGTCACAACCTGAGCACTGGCCCAAGAACTAAAACTGCATTAAATCTGTAAAAACCACCAGTAACACTTTGTGTCTCCTAGGGACCCCCAACCCACCTAGCTAGGGCTAAAACACTGAAGACACTGTCAATACTGAGTCAATCAGCCTGGCCCACACACTTATAAATGCTCTTTCAATGGTTGAGCCTCTGGTAGGTGGCCATAGGTCCAGAGGACCCTAGGCCTGTTGCTATGCTCCCCTAAGCCCAATAATGGTAAGGGTCGACCTAGATTTACAGGCAAGGTCACCGCCACATGCGACCAAATTCAGAACAGTCAGAGGCCAAATATATATAGCACTGTGACTTCTACCAAATAGCCCTAGGCTAGTCACTGACAAGGCTAAAACTGCACTGCAAGGGACCCTCTCCCAAAAGACACCAAAACCAACAAACCCTTAAAGCAATCTCAAACCACACTGAAACACTACCAGGTTAGCCTCTTAAGCAATATATCCAAATGGTGGTCTCAAGAGGCACAAAAGCCAATGGGAATGAACACCCACCTGAGGAGTTAGCTCCAAAACAGCAGCTCATACTCTGTAAGCAGAGCTAATTTGCACACCTAGTAAGACTGGAAGTCAATCGCACCCACTGATATACCAAAAGCAATCAAGGCTCAAGCACAACTAAAGAACACGCACAACATATTCAAGGGACACTTCTAAATCAAGTACACAGGAGATCAAAGAGATTGTGCAATTGGACTCCACAGGACACATACTATATTAGCTCATCAAGTAAAGATTTAGAGACATAAGAGATCTACCTACTACATAAAAGCAAACACAAAGAAGAAGCCAGAGAAACATGTCTCAAATAAAAGAACAAGGGAAACCTTCAGAAACAGAGCTAAATGAAATGGAGGCAATCAACTTACCAATCAAAGAGTTTAAAATATAGGTTATAAAAATGCTTGAAAAAATCTTAGTGAAAATTTCAACAGAGATAGCAGCCATAAAAAATGACATAGAAACCATAAAAAAACCAGTCAGAAATAAATAACTGAAATGAAGACTAGACTCAAAAAAATAAGAAACAGGTTACATGAAGCAAAAAAATTAAATCAGTTGTCTAAAAGACAAGGTAGCAGAAAACACCCTATTGGAAGAGTGAAAAGAAAAAAGGAATTTTAATAAATGAGAGTAGTCTAAGAGACCTCTAAGAGATCATCAAACATAACAACATTTGTATTATAGAGGTAAAAAAAGGAGAAGAGAAGAAGCAAGGGATCAAGAACCTATTTGGAGAAATAATGACTGAACTTTCCTAACCTGGCAAAGGAAACAGATACACAAGCCAAGAATCCAAACAGGTTCACACCAAGACACATCATAATTGAAATGGCAATGGTTAAAGACAGAGAATACTAAAAGCAGCAAGAGAAAGACAACTAGTTACTTACAAGGGAGCTCCCATAAAACTATCAGTGAATTTCTTAACAGAAATTTTGCTGACCAGAATAAAGTGGAAGAAAATATTTAAAGTATTGACAGACAGGAGCTTATAACCAAGACTACTCTACCCAGCAAGGTTATCATTTAAAATTGAAGGAGCAATAAAGAGCTTCTCAAACAAGAAAAATCTAAAGAAATTCACTACCACGAGGCCAGTGCTACAAGAAATTTTAAAAGGACACGTTTAAGCAGAAGAAAGTAGAAAACAAGCAAACAAAAGAAGATGAAAAACAGAAATAATAACATAGTGATGATTATGTATCTATTAATAACCACTTTAAATATAAATGAAATAAATGCTACAATCAAAAGTAATAGAGTAGCTGAATGGATACAAAATGAGACCCAGGTGTACGCTTCCTACAAGGGATGTCATATGGAAAAACACACATAGAATAAAAGTATAAAGATGTAAAAGAATATTTGACACAAATAGCACTGAGAAAAAGGCTGGGATAATAATACTTATATCAGATAAAATTGATTTTAAAACCAAGATTATAACAAGAGACAAAGGAAGGCATTGGATAATTATAGAGATCAATCCAACAAGAAGACATCACTCTTCTAAACATTTATGCACCCAACATAGGAGCACCTAATTACATAAAGAAAATATTGACTTACATAAAGGTAGAAATTAATAATTCTATCATACTAGATGACTTTAACACCTCAATGAAACCAATGGATAGATCTTCCAGACAGAAAATCAACATTGAAACAGTGGCATTAAATGACACGCTAGACCAGATGGATTTAATTGATATTTTTAATTATTTTATCCCAAAGCAGCAGAATATACATTCTTTTCAAGTGCACATTAAACATTTTACAAGATAAACCATGTTAGGTCACAAAACAAGTCTCAATTAATTTTAAAAAATTGAATCATATGTTCTCTGATTTCTATGAAGCTATAAATCAAGAAAAAAATTACAAGAAATAAAACTGAAAAAGATACAAACACATGAAGGCTAAATAACATGCTACTAAATAATGAATGGTTCAACAATGAGAACAAGGAGGAAGTCAAAAGTTAACGTGAGACAATGAAATAAAAACACAACAACCCAAAATTTATGGGACACAGGAAAAGCATTCCTAAGAGAAAAATTTATAGCAATAAAGGCCTTTATAAAAAATGCTAATAAACAATTTAACCTTACACCTAAGGAAATGGAAAAAGAACAGCAAACAAAGCCAAAAGTGAGGACAGGCAAGAAAATAATAAATATCAGAGTGGAAAAAATCAAAATTGATACTAAAACAATACAAAAGTTCAATGAAACCAACAGTTTGTACTTTAAAAAGATATACAAAATTGACAAACCTTTAACAAGACATCTCAAGACCAACAGACATATGAAAAAATGCTCATCCTCATTAGCTATCAGGGAAATGCAAATCAAAACCACAATGAGATACCACCTCACACCTGTGAGAATGGCTATTATCAACAAGACAAGGAATAACAAGTGCTGGAGAGGATGTGGAGAAAAAGGAACTCTGGTACACTGCTGGTGGGAGTGCAAACTGGTACAACCACTG